>JANHJO010004108.1:86928-97210 GCA_032468235.1 Pseudoxyrhopus heterurus
CTATCAGGGCTTGCAACCCTCTCTAAGCGGTTTACAATGTCAGCATATTGCCCCCAACAATCTGGGTTCTCAATAAAACATCTACAAGAAAACCACCAAGCTCAGAGAGTACCAAGGACCCAACAGTCCTCGTCCTCCTCCTCCTCCTCCTCCTCCTCTCTACTCCACAAACCCAACTGCCTTGTAGCACTGATGATGCTACCTTGTTGGGTAGTGCAACGTCTGCAAAAAAAGCCACAAAACTCAGAGAGCACCAAGGACCTCAAAGTCCTGGACACAGTGGTTAGAATGCAGCATTGCAGGCTAGCTCTGCCGACTGCCAGGAGTTCGATCCTGACTGGTTCAAGGTCGGGACTCAGCCTTCCATCCTTCCAAGGTGGGTCAAACGAGGACCCAGATTATTTGGGTGTAAAGCACCATGAAGCGGTATATAAGTCTAAGTGGTATTGCTATTGCTAATCCTCCTCCTCCCTCCTCCTCTCTGCAAACCCACCCCTCCCTTCCAGCACTGAAGACATTGCCTCGCTGGATCGTGAAACGTCTGCAAGGAAACCTCCAAACCTCAGAGAGCCCCAAGGACCCCCTCCAACGCCTCGTAAGAGGGCCGGAAGGCAGGAAGACCCGCGGCTGACATGGATTCACCTACCGTGTTCAAGAGCCATGTCCTTCAGCCGGCTTATCGCGATCAGGACATGATGACGACGCATCGGTCAACCCTAAACGATGGACGAAACATAGTTTATTAGACAGGCGGGCCTTCAAAGGCCTGGGGGAGAAAATAAAGATTTCACCTGTTCCTGAAGGTCCCCAGCAAAAGAGTCTGAGGATCCCTCTGGACGGGGAATCCATAAAAGGCAGGCTTTAGAATTGACTTCGGAGTCCGAGATACACATCCAACTCTCTTCTAACTGGGACAATCACTGCAGTGGCTGAGTTAGTGACACGGTGGTTAAGTGAATCTGGCTTCTTCTCCGTTGACTTTGCTTGTCGGAAGGTCACCAAAAGGGATCACGTGACCCTTGGGACACTGTGCAACCGTCATCAGTACATGCCAGTTGCCAAGCCTCCGAATTTCGATCGTGTGACGCTGGGGAATGCTACAACGGTCGTAAGTGGGGGGGAAACGGTGGTAGGGGATTACTAGGGGCAAATAGAGACACACATTGTTTCCCTAGCAAGGAAGATAAAGCAGGAATGGTTTAACTGGATGACTTTATTTCAAGACAAGAAGGAAAAATATGTTCTGGTTTGGATATCCCTTCTGGAATCTGTGCTTGTGAAGAAACAAAAAAATATATATGAAACTTTGACCTTGGTTTTGTTGATCAGGGAGATTTGGTGTTATAGAAATGGCTAGTTTTATATTACTGTGTGAAAAATGCAAAAAAAAAAAAAGATACAAGGGGAAAGAGAAAAAAAAAGAAAAATCCCTTTTTTTCCCCTTGTATCTCATACCCCTTTTCCCCCCCGTTCCCTTTCCCTCCCTTAATTTCTTATTTTCTTTTCTTCTTTGTGTTTTATATAATAATAAAAATAAAAACGATGACAGCAAGTGTGAAAAATGCACGGAAGTCACTTTTCTTCCCTGCCGTTGTAACTTCGAAAACAAGGGAAAATGGAAAAGGAAACAAAGCCCTGCACCAGGAAAACTGGGACATTCGAACTCAGGACGGGCCGCAAACTTTTGTCTAACTTTCAAGGGACTGGAAAAAAAATCCTTGTCCTGACTTTTGGGGTGGGTCAACCCCAAGATCTGAGGTCCTCTTCCCATTCTCGAAGCGCTCCAAACACGCGTTGACAAAACCAAGTTTTGCTGCCACAAAGATCTTCCCAGGCTGAACCACCGGACCCACAGTGTGTGGGTGCGTTTGTGTATTGGTTGTGTTGTTACCTTTCCCTCTATTTCAGACAGAGTCAGCAAGGGGGTGAAAGGAAGGGATTCTTGAATGGGAAAAGGGGCGGAGTTGTCGCTCCCATCCTGAATGAAAGTGGGCAGGGCCCTCCCATGGGAAGATAATCCAACCAGGGGATACAGGAAAGAGTGATTGTTTGATTATTATTAAGATAAGACCGACAAATTGATATGTAAAAAACAAAAAGAATATTATGAAAATGTAAACTTTTATTATGCACAACTTTGTACCCAGACGACACGCTGTAAAATGAAGGATGTTTATATATATAAAAATAATTTAAAAAATAATATAATTTTTTTCTCTCTCTGTTTTCAGAGTTTCAGGCAGAATTGGTGTAGGTCCCATCCTTTGTGTACCTTTAAAAAAAAAAGACTCCTGAACTTTTCTATTTGCAACAAACATGTTGGTTCTGATGCAAAGCTAAGATCTTACAAAGGTTCATGGATTTACCTTGTGTCGTATTCCAGAAGGTACGATGAAATAAAAACATCTGGCTGGAGTTTCATGCTGCCACACTAAAATTGAAATTTGAAATTTGTTTTTAATGAGAGGAGAGTCAGTTTTCTTCAATAAAGAACTCTTCATTTTTCTCAACGATGCTGACTCTTTTAATCAGATATGGATTTGGAATGTTCTCATTTTTTTTTCCAGAATCCGAATTTATTCAGACTTCAGCTCTGCAATTTCTGGCTCTTTATTTTTTCTAATGGTCAGGTTTGTTAGCTGAAGCAATTTTCTGTTGATGCCTGGAGAGACTTGGAATAAAGACAAGTAACTTCTGGAAAACCAGACAAAAAATATTATAGTTTTGAGAAGGAGAAATATCCCGACCTGCCACTTAAAGGGTCCATCTCTCTTGGATGCTGAATCACTTACATAGTAACTGAACAAGTTACATGTATTGATTTGCCATTCACTGCATTTCACTGAACACACGGGAAAATTCCCACTTGATTTTAACAATTCTAACAATGTAGAATTCTTAAAATTTCCAGTTCTAATGAAATCACAACCAATACATGGAAAACTGCACGTGCCGGTTTCGTACCTGTTTGGAAACTGGGGCGTAAGCGCATCCCTAATGGAATATCGTGCATTAACGGAGGTAAAAAAGCAATTTTTTTTACCTTCGGTTTCTGTAGAGCATCGTTCACACCTGGTCGCCCCCAAACAACCGCTAGGTGTCGCTGCAGGGCTGCATCTCCGCCCCTTCGGAGTGGCGAGGAGGAGCATCCCCGCCGGCTCCGGGATTGACAAGCTGAGCCTCCAATAGACGGGGCAGAAAGGGAGTCCTAGGCGTTCTCAAGGGGCGAATCAGGGACGAGCTTGCCCCCCCCCCCCGCGTCGCCGATGGGGCGGCTCTTCAAGCGGAGGGCGGGACACCGACCGAACGAAGGGGGAGGGGCTTCGCAAGGGAGGTAGGCCCTATTCCTTTGAATGACGGGCGGCTAGGCGTACCGCGAACGTCAAAGGACGATTGACGCTACCCGCAGCCAATGACAGCTCGGAAGCGGTTGAACCGGAGACCAATAGAGGGAAGAAGGCCGAGCCTCTCCTCAGAGGCGGCAGTTGAGGTTTGGAGGCGCGCAGGTGAGTTATTTTGGGGCGGGGGGGTCTCGTCGTCTTGCGCCCCCTTGAGACCCCCCCCCCCCCCTTCCCCCGCCCTCCTTCCTATCAGGGTACTTTTCTCAGGTAAATCCTAATCTTTTGGGGTAGGCTTCCTTACTGTTATCTAAATCAACAAAACTGAGCAAGAGCTTTATGGAGTCTTTTGAACCAGGATAATGCAGATTGGAGCACTCTCTCTTGGCTGAGTAAGTAAAACTCTGACCTGGTGAGAGATTTTAGGATCAGAAAGTTCTTGATTATGGTGTCACAATGCTAGATAAAATGATGGTTAATGATCTTGTCAAGATGAAATTCTGAAAATCTGACATAAACTAAAATGCATAAAGATCTCATAAACCAGACTAGAAAATTCTGAATTAAAAATTTGAGATCGTGCAATTGGTTGGGCTTGTATTTAATGAAAGCTTACCAAGTTCACTCTTGTTCAGTTTATCTGTAAATCAGAGCAGTTGGATGCTAATAGCTAAATTTTGTGATGAATTTTTACAATTCCAAAAATGTGTTTAAATGTGTATATTTGGGGACAGCATGTACAAAAAATACATACATTAAACTCCATAAGGATGCATTTTCTGAGGGGGGAAAATTATATGTTAGAAAAATTGAACACAAATGTTGGACTGGAGGAACAGATTTCTTGATAAAATATACATATTAGGAAAAGGACATGTAAAATCTATCTATAAGAGAAAGTACATACAAAAATACGTAATAAAGCAAACACCCTGCCAGGTGCCATCCTGTGCCAAACTTGGGAAAATAACACAGAATGAATTTGAAATGGGGAAACAAAGCTCAAATTCCTCATACCCACTCTGAGTTTAAGATTAGTCAGGCGTATTTGGTTCTGCATCAGGCATTTGCATACCATTTATGGATTATCTGCCCACATTGGAAACAATTGGGCAGAGCTGCTATCCCTGATGCCTTTCCCTGGGCAGAGCTGCTATCCCTGGTGAACCATTATTTCAGTTTACCCACCAACAGATTAATCCACTTACCAAAAGGAGATGGAGGCTTTTTCAAGCAGAGTTACAAATGTCTTTGGAGTCTTCCCAAAAACCACCAGTCACAAATTCTCTACTCTCATTGGTCTATCTCCCTCTTCTGCTCATCTCTCAATCTTTATATCTGCTGTCAAAATTATCTATCACAAATCAGATCTATTTTTCTTCTTTCTCCCCTTGATGCATTGTATCATTGCAAATTAAACATTGGAAGACAGGAAATAAACATTTTCATTTAGAAAGGATGCAGACTTCAGATGCAAACTATGAGATTTTCCCTTAAAAAGTTTATTGCCTCCCTTGCCACCACCAACACTCTCAAAAGAGATGTTCATTTTCAAACCCAGTAAAAGGAAGAAAAAAGAAAGGTGGGGTGGGGAATGTATGTATTTGAAACAAATATTTTAATTTTCAAAAGATGTGGGAAACCTACAAATGTTATTAATCAAGGGTTTTTTTTAATATCAAGACTTTCCCAGGCAAACTTAACCCCATGTCAAATATTGCTTTCACCCTAAGGAGAGGTTGCTGTTTTCTGACAAAAGACTCTGCATTAAATTGTTTATTTCATCTTAGTCATCATCCCTGAGACAAGTGATGCTGAGACAAGTATTTCTACTCAATTTTTTCACAGCCACCCTGCTGAAGACAGAAGGCTTTTTTTCAGGGAGAGATGGGGGCAAAGCCCCATTTAAAAAAAAACCTGCAGTAGTATCATTCCCAGTTATACAGAACCAATCTACACACAATGTTTATAAGCAATTATTTCACTGTTTGCTTATAAAGCCTCAAAATGTCACTCCTTCTGTTCTTGGAAAGTAACTTCATTAATTACAAATCACCTGTATGGGAAGCACCTGCAGAGCAGTCTTTCCAATTTGGTGCCACCCAGGTGGATTGCAAGCATAGTTGTTCTCAGTCTGCAATCTAAAGTAGGTAGAAATTGCACACAGGGTTGGAGAAATAGTGGTAAATTAATGTGTAGTAACATAGAATTTTACAGAAGCTTATCATGAGCCATAAGTTGCATTTATTTTACATATTTGATTGCAGTACAAAACTGTCTTCTGAATCAGAATTTTTCAATGTTAGAAGTAGCTTCTAATGCTTTTTACTTGTACTTTCCATTCATGTACATCTTCTCTTTGCTAAATTGTATTTCCTTGTCTGTACACTAGGGGCAATGGTAACTCAAATTTGCAACTTTACTGATTTTTTTAAAAAAATAAATAGTTCAAATAACAGCTAAGTTCAACTCATAAATTGCATTCCAAAGCAGTCAAAAAACATTATGTACTTAAAAGTAAAACAAAATGATACAAGTGCAAAGAAAAAAGGAAAACACATACTACTGTAACATTTCTCTACTTTTTTACACTAGTAAAAATAAGATCATGCTTATACAAATTCAGTTATTCAAATTTTAAACAATAAAATAAACCTAGGACCACATCCACTGTTTGCAGTCTCAAGCCAGCAAGCTTCATCTGACAGAATTAAAGCCTTGCCTTTGTGCTTTATTATAGCAATTTAATTCTGCCTGCCTTTGAAAGCTGTCTGTTTTTCTTGCCTTCTCAGTCTTCTATTCATCTGTTAAACCTGAATTGGTATTATGCGGTAATTGAGATCACAAACACTCGTGACACCCATCTTCCTACAAATCTAGCATGTTGGTTCCTCAGCATGTTTGATTTATTGAAGCTTCTGGGTTCAAGAGCATCACTAAGAGTTCAGCATCTGAATAACACCAATGCCTCCGGGAAGCTGGTACCATATATACTTGAGTATGAGCCGAGTTTTGCAGCACCCAAAATGTGCTGGAAAAGTCACTCTCGGCTTATACTCGAGTCAGCTAATTTTTGGGCTTAAAGTGATGAGTGTGCAGTGTGCACCAAACGTGTGCTGCACGCGCATCACCTTAGGCCCGAAAATCAGCTGATTTAGCTACCAGTTCGGCTAAATTTAGCTACCGGTTTGGGCGAACCGGTAGCTAAATCAGCTGGTTTTTGGGCCCAAATTGATGCGCGTGCAGCATGCGCTATGCGCTCATCAATCTACGCCCAAAAACCAGCTGATTTAGGCTAAATTTAGCTACCGGTTCCGGCAAACTGGTAGCTAAATCAGCTGGTTTTCGGGCCCAAATTGATGCTCCGGCTTATACTCGAGTCAACATCTTTACCCAGTTTTCCTAGGTAAAATTAGGACCTTAGCTTATACTCGAGTATATATGGTAATTGGAAATGGTTCTTGTGCTCATTTGAGACTTGGGAAAGGTTTTCTGTTCAAGATATAGGACTTAATCAAGACTGAGGCAGAGTGCATGCCTGCACACAAAGCCCATTGTTACCTTTCGTAAGAGAGAAGTGTGAGTTGTTTACACTTTGTTTCAGAGGAATATTCTGTTGACTAATAAAAGACTTCAGATTTCATCTAATGTCACCTTTGAGATATGTATGGGCAAAGCTAGAATTAAGACATACAGCTGCTTCTTATTCTCCTTTTACACAGAAAGCCACTCAAAACTCAAGCATCACTGTTCATCTTAGATAAAGATGGTTGTGATGCTCTGGTAACCTTTAGAAAACCTTTTTCTTCCTTACTGTCCATCACCAAGAGTGGCTGAGAGAGCTTTTTAACAGTTGCTAATTAGCCCAGTAAAGATGGGATTAATGTTTCTTTTGTTCAGCTTCCCTCCTGATAGGATATATATCAGCAATAATCCAGCCTCAGACAGCCTTTGGCTCAGAAGTCCCCCCTGGGTAGATGTGATTGAGAGAATTGGATGCAAGGTTCCTGGGCCATTTTGTAGTTGAAATAAATAACTTGTTTGTCTCATTGGGAAGCATGAGGTAAAGCTGGCTCAAAGGATCAAGAACTTTTAATTAGTTCCCAAAGAATTAAGCCTGTCATCCAGGAAGTTGAGCACCACCAAAGAATAAAAGCTATGAATAAGGATCACTTAGCCTTCTCCATCTTCACAGTTTCTCAAATTCCTGCTGTTTAGTTGAGGAATAAGAGAAAGGGAGACTGAAGTCTTTCCATTTGCTCCCATTTAAGCTATTCGCTATTTATGTAGGCGTGAGTATGAGAAAATTGTGCATTTGTGCACCCACCTGTATGCATTTGGTCTATGTACAGTGTATATGTGAGGGAGGGAGGCTCACAATGCTACTCATTTCCATTGGTGATTCTGTGCCTTTGATTCTACAGACTACTAGCATATTGCTCCCAATAATTTTTTATCAAGACAAACATTCTTGCAAATGGAAAAATTCTCCACTTTGGATTTATTTGAAGCCTTCCAAGGAAAAGGGACAAAGATTGCAAGTTTATTCCAATCTTAACTGCGGAACTATTAGATATAAAATTTTGGTATAACCTATTGTGGGTAAGAGAATTTAACATTATCATAGATGTTAACGTAATAATTGCTCTTCTGCCATTAAGTTGCGATGTGGGAGAAACAGTGGAACTAGGATAAGCTTATCCATTATCATTTAATTGTGTGCTATTGGGATTTGCATACAGTGGTTTGTTTTCAGGCTAACACCCTGTTTAAAAAGGCTAATACCTTGTTTAAATACTTTGAAAACTATAGCTTTTCTTTTTGTCACAACAGAAGTACAAAGAAAGGTAACCAAATCATTAATATCAGATAGTTTCTGCTATCCTTCCTAAAAGGAAACCAATACTTTACATTAATGTAAATATATGAACATCTGCTTGTCATTCTTTGTTTCTTTCTCAGAAAGAGTCCCGAGCACCTTTTAAAATTAACAAGGCATGAGCTTTCCTGCGCTTCCAATTATTTCATGTGGAGTCCCTTAGCTGATGTAGGACTTAAATAAATAGCAATAAGAGAGGGAAGGAGATAGAGTGGTTATGCAGATGAAGGTCCTAGGGGAAGAGATTACGATCACCTCACTAATTAACAATTTTAATGTGTTAAAGCACCCATTGAGTTTGTTCAGACCTTCTGAAATACCCTGAAATCTAGTTATGTATGTAGTAACTTTTTGTTTTAAATGTTTACTTTGAAATCTGTAATGGAATGATCTGTGGGTTAAAATACTCTCCCATTACTTTGCCCTTATCTTGAATCCTGATATCATATTTATGTCCATTAATTCTTTTTCAGAAGTCTGGTCTGTTTGTCCTATGTAGACACCAGAGGGGCATTGTTGGCAAATGATAGTGTAAGCAAGCCCCCCCCCCTCATGGAAAAAAATATTCTTTATTCTTAATATTAAAAAGAGGCAGAATAGAATATTTCCCCTAAAGGAGAATAGGAGAGACATCTTCTCAAAGGCAGAAAGTCACTTGTACATTTAGTAAAGTGAATGAAAGATGTCTCCTAACACACAGTTCTAGCAGTCTTCAGCCTGTAATAATATGAATTTTAAATGATAAATATTTGTTGGTAGTTTCCCTTCCTTTGCCAGTTAATTTGATCTGAAAAACTTTTTATCTACCTACCTATCTTTTAGAATTAGATTAATTAGAGACACTAACTGTGTTCCTCTTCTGGGTTCTTATTAGATTGTCTATGAACCTTTTTTATTACATAAATGACTTTAGTTCTTAGCTTTGATTAAAGTTAGAAAAACCTAGCCAATGATTTTTCATTTCCTCTGATATAGCATAATAAAAGGTTGCTGTAATCAGAGATCTAAACAGGAATGTCATCTTAGACATAAACCTCAAGGGGGTGACATGCTTCAATACTTTGCTGAAAACTGTCTTTTCCAATAATACGGTTATTCTGTCAGAACATGTGTGCAGTTCCACAGGCGCAAACACACCACGGGTATAAGGAGTCTTTATTAAGGCTTCCAAGCCTGAATTGGTATTCCCCAGGCATTCCTTGTGCCGGCACCAGCTCAACCCCAATAAGTTCCACAGACTATCAAATGAAGCTAACACTAGTCCTCAAGGCAAAGCAAGTCCAGTGCATTAGACAAAAGCAAGTTCCAAGACAAAGGCAAATCCACAGGCAAAGGCAAGGCAAGGCAACAGTTGAAGACACAATCTGAAGTTCAAAGCAAGAACACACAGCAGGGAAACAAACATGTTGCTCCCAGCATCACCTCCATCTGTCTGCTATGCTAAATAGCCAGCTTCTGATGCAGCCCATCAAGAAGGTCTGGCTGACCTTCTCTGCTCCTGCCTTTTCTCTGCCCTATGTGTTCTTGGATTGGGAACAGAAGGCAGTTCATCTCACTCATCACTGACCAACTGCAGCTGCATGCTTTCCCCACCTGAAGCCTCTGGGCTGTCCTGCTGCAGCTGCATTTCAGCCAAATCCCTCTCAGATGGCTGCTTGGAGCCATTGACCAACTCCCCTCCAGAGGTACCTGGAACTGGTTCATCTTCCTCTGGGGAGATAACTGGGGAAGCATCCGTGGGAGTCATCACACCAGGCTAGAAACCAACCCGGAGACGATGAGGTGATTTGGGGGCCAATCCTCAGGCGACCGTGAGTTCTAACCTGCCCCAGGCATTAATGACAGCTGGGTGATTTTATACCACGGGTGTCAAACTCCGTCATGTGATGTTTCGCGACGTTTTTCCCCTTCGCAAAGCTGAGGTGGGCGTGGCCTGCGCATGGCGCATCTGGCCCGTGGCCTGCCAGTTTGACACCCCTGCTTTATGCCAATAGCAATAGCATTGTATTTATATACCGCCTATCAGGGCTTGCAACCCTCCCTAAGCGGTTTACAATGTCAGCAT
>JANHJO010004109.1:14026-36748 GCA_032468235.1 Pseudoxyrhopus heterurus
TTCTCACTTTCCCTCATAACAACTGTCCTATGAGGTAGGCTGGGCTGAGAGACAGTGATTGCCCTACTGTCACCAAGTGGAGGGGAAAGAAGATTAGCAGGAGGAGGACTCCACCACTTCAGTCATACATAAATAAATATCTGGGCAAAGCCGGGTAATAAGCTAGTAATATATAACTTATTTCAAAGGGAATCAGATGAAATGAGAGAGAGGGAGGGAGGGAGAATGGAAAAGAAACCCATGGACCCATTTGGGCTATTGAAGTCAGTTAGTAATAATATTCACAATCTTTGCTGACATCTCTTTCTTTAAATTCACCTGACCAGATTCTAATGGTGCCCAAGTCAATGTCATCCCACCCAATCTGAAGTTCAAGAATACAGTCTGTATTTCTCTGATATTTGTTAGGTACAATCCATTTGCTGAACATGTTGGGAGCAATATGCTGACTCTGTAAACTGCTTAGGGAGGGCTGTAAAGCACTGTGAAGCGGTATATAAGTCTAAGGGCTATTGCTATTATTAAGAGACATGAAATGTGGATTGTTTCATCTGTAGATGTGGTATCAGTTGGAAATAATAATATACTGACTAGCTTCATAATTACATCACAGACATACAGAGTGCAGGACTGTTCTTTAATTTGTGCTAAACTGTGGTGGGGAGGGGAGGTGGATCTGGCAGTTTACATGAAGGATATTCAATTTTTTTGTCTTCTAAATTAATTATGTAGCAAAGGCAATAAAGTGAAAGTGAATTGTTCTAATTTGGGATGAATCTGCTTGGCTTGCCCTATCCTATTATAGCTTGTTTCCAAGACCCATTTATTTTAAGTGTTTGCAAATACTATATTGCCTGTTTTGCAGAATGGGGATATACTGTAATAATAATTTTAATTTAATTTACTATTCCATTCATATCCTGCCTTTCCTCTTTAATTGTAAGATCTAGAGTGGGGTTTTTAAGAACTACAAGGGTTAAGACCTGCAGCGAGTTTTAAAAATTTAGGTTTTAGTTTTTATCTAAATTTTATATTTTATATAGTTTTTATATCCTAAACTCTTTTTATGACTATGTATTGTGATTGTTTGTTGTGAGCCGCCCGGAGTCCTCTGGGAGTGGGGTGGCATAGAAGTTCCAACAAATAAATAAATAAATAAAATACATGTAATACTTATATTTACATTTAATAAAGCAGATATTATATAGGAGATTTTGACTAGTTAACAGTATCTATACCAAACTGCAGTCATGTCAGAATAATGATCCTTGCATGGTGACATAATTAAGTCGAAGACTAGCTGTATAATATGTTCTCCAAATCCACTGTAATATGTAGAATAAATCCAGTTAACTATCTGATCATCTGAACATATTATAAAGACTTTGGCAAGAGGCAACACTTGATTAGTCAAGAAAAAATATATATGCACTAAGAGTATCCATTATGCTTTTGAAGGCCAATATCAGGGCAATGTGTATTTTAGAATAACCTTATTATTGTGTTATTCACCTTCAAATATATTTTATATTTGTAAAGGGTGGGGTGGTATGTCTCACTGTGGAAAGAGCTGACAGTCTAATAAATGGGACAATGGGTAGATGCCCTTAAGGTATCATGTAAGTAATGAAATACCTTTAAGTTCCTACCTGAAGGTAACTGACAAATCAATTAGAGTACCATAAAAAGGTAAAAACCCAATTAAATGACTGAAGAGATAATTGTGACTATTAACAACTAATTAAATTCTATATGTTCTATAAAATATAATTCAAATGTTTCCTTGTCAGTTAAGGAAAAATATTCAGTAGTTACAGATGTAGAAACATTTAAATATCTATTGCAATGGATCCAGGCCTAAGAAAGTAGAAAAGTAACATTTAATAGCAGATATGATACAAAGATGTCAGAAGTACACACAAACAATTTTTAATAGTCTGTAAACTGAAGATCCTATCTTTCTATTTATTTAAATACTTCTGTTCATGTTTAAAATTATATAACCCTGGGAAGATTATAAATTTATTAAGTTACCTAACAGAACCAGAAATATTTATATTCTGCTCTCGTTTACACTGCAATAATCTCCTAATGGGACCATGCTGTAAATAATCTTTAGAAGATATTATATTTAAAAAGTGCAATCATATGCTTGTTTACTCAACACTAATTCCCAGTGAATTCAATGGAGCTTCTTCTAAGCAGGCATGCATTAGTTTTCCATGTAAGTACAGACAATAAAAGCTGATAGTTCTGCAGTACAAATTGTAGTTTCTCCCTAGAGTTGAATTCCAATTGATTCAATGTTTTGAAACCATCTCTCCTTTGGAAAACCCACTGATGAGATCCACTGTTCTTATATACTACTTAATTGTAGTACAGTTTCTGACTAATTGGGCTCAATTCTTTGTTTTCTGTGATTACCTAAAATGTTCCACAATTAATAATTTAAGAAAACAGGTAGTCCTATCCAGGGGTGGGTTTCAACTGGTCTAACTACCGCTTCACTTCGCCGGAACAACAGCTGAGGTTCAGCAGGGCCGAAACACAGCTGATCCACGCTGCAGCACCAATCAGCTGAGCAGGAAACAAAGCACTTAAAGATAAGCTTGGGCATCCGGGCGGGCAGGTGGGCCAAACTCCAATCACGATTTAGCTATATTTAACAACTGGTTCACCCGAACCAGCGCTATTTTAACAACCGGTTCAGGCGAACCGGTCCGAACCGGTAGAAACCCACCCCTGGTCCTATCCACATGAATTTTGGGGCAACTGCATTTTAAGAACTATTGTCATTCTTATTCATGAAGAGAATCCTTGTATATTTATCCATTCAGATGATTGAGGAAAAATGCTTTAAGTGAATACCAACAATAAATGCAATAACTATAAGGAATCTGAAATAATGGATGAAAAGAGCCAAAAATGGTCCTCTTATATGATATGACAATTCACTGCTTGGTCGTCACTGCTTTTGAATAATATAGTCTTATATTCTTATGCTTGACTGCAAATCAATTTTATGTGATTAAAAAAGCCATAATTTAAAAAAAAAACCTTTTCTTACACTTTAACCATAGTATTTATTTAAGTTAAAAAAAATATTGTTTAAATATTAAGACAGATTTTTTACTCAAATCAAGATAATCCTCTACATAAAAGGACAAATTGTTTCTGAGCACATGATCCCATTATTTTTAGGTAAGGATCTTATAACTAATCGCTTGATAAATGGTTTGCTATCAATCCAAATGTGTGCAAATGGTGATAGGCCAAAAGTCATTTTTAGTTTCATAGAAATTTAAAAAATGAGTCATGACAGTAAATTCTATGCCTACTTTCATTATCTATGGTGTAATAAAGAACACACAATATTTTAAGCAATAGCAACTAATTATAAAAGCATTCACTTTTATCTTTAGTGGAATTGTTTTTCCAGGCTCTATGCCTACTTTAGAGTTATGGAGATTAAACAACCAACACATCTGAATGCTTTTATAATGCTTTCAGTAACTTCTATACAATGGTTAGTACCACTATTTAATTGACTATAATTGGAAAGCAAGTGAAGTGTTTGACCTATTTGTTGTCTCAATGATTTTGTATCTTTTAATTTTTATATTATATCTGAAAAGGGTGTTCATTTGAAACACGTCAAGCTGGATTAATAAAATTTTCCTCTCTGGCATTTGGGATTCTCTTCTTTATACCCATTGATTTTCAATGGCTGCCTTTATTTTCATGTTTCTTTGGGCAATTTCAGTTTCAACAATTGGAACAAACATGAGCTATTTCCAAGGTTCAGGAAGCACCATGACAAAGAAGCAGGTAAGATTACAATACAGATATTTGATTAAAATAATAATATTAATATACGTAAACAATCCCCATGTATTTCATAGGTTCCTCTTTCCATCCCTTAAAAGATTACACTTTGAGGTAAACTTTTTTAAGGGTTTGGGAGTCATGCTTAAATGCTATCAGGGACCGCAGGGAGTTTCTGGAGCCCAATAGTTAAAATGTCAAGTGGAAGAGACTGTGACATCACTTTGGCTATGTGTCAGATGTGTAAAAAGTAAAACTAGTTATGAAACAAGTCATGAGTTAGACTGTCGATGCTCCATTCTTTTTTTTTTTTAAATCGATGCTCCATTCTGACCTGTTTGCATGGAAAGTTGCCCAGGAGAATAACTTCATTGTGAATCTCTTTCTCAAACTGTTCGATGTAAGGGAGAATATCTTCATCTTCAACTTCATCACAAAGATCAGAGGTCTTAATGCTGCTGACAGGGCACGTAGAATCCAAAGTATCTTCAACTTCTATCTCTTCAACTTTCATTTCTAGAAAACAAGAATATGGCTGATTCTCATTGTGAAATACAGAATAACAGAGTTGGAGGTCTTCCAGTCCAACCTCCTGCTAAAGTAGAAGACCCCATTTCTGACAAATGGTTATCCAATCTCTTCTTTAAAACCTCTAGTGATGGAGCACCTACAACTTCTGCATGCAAGTTGTGATATCTCCTCAATAAGGTTTCATCCATTACTTCTTGTCCTGTCTTAAGATGCTTTGAAGAATAGGATGACCCTGGCTTTCCACTTCTTTGTGACAGCCCCTTAGATGTCCCAAAGCTGCTTTTTGAAAAGACAACTGAACTTTCTTTTTTCTTGAAGATGTTTCATTTCTAATCCAAGAAACTTCTTCAGTTCTAACTGAATGGTGAAGAATGGGAGGATTTATAATCCTTAAAGTCATCTGGTTGATAGCACTATTTCTGAGAGTCATTGAGGCCACTTGGAGATTTTATCTGTGTCCTCGGAGTCACCTGAATAATACAAATGGGTGTGGAACCTTCTTGGAATTGCTGAACTGTATAGTTAAACCTCCAAGTGACCTCAACGACTCTCAGAAAGAGTGCTATTGACCAGATTCTGCAAGGAATATAAATCCTTCCATTCTCCACCATTCTCAAGAACTGAAGAAACTTCTTGGATGGGAAGTGAAATGTCTTCAAGGGAAAACAAAGAAAGACCAGCTGCCATTTGAAAAACCACCTTTGGGACAACCATGACCTGGGTGACTGGGAATCTCCATAGACATTTAGCCTCTTAGATATTGTGTGTATTATTGCATTGCTATCATGTGTGTAATGTAAGTATTTGGGTGGGTTTGGCAAACTACAAGATGCTCAGGGTAAGGCTGAAAGCCGTATGAACATTACACATTGGCTTTAATTGTCTCGTATAATTATTTGCAGCACTTTACAGTTATTGCCTTATGTTCTTGTCATCTGACTCAACTCTCTGGCATCAACAAGAGAAAAGGACAGAAGCACTTCAAATGGAAATTCTGGTATTGCCAACTGAAACATTGCAGCAACTAAAGAGAAGTCTCTGTTGCAAAAAGAGAATTCTACAAATTGAATGTCCTGTCATACAAACTGAGAGCATCTTGGAGAAGCTGTGTTACATCCCAAAAACCATTGTCCCGTTTTATAAATGTAAGTGAGCTAATCACCCGATCAGATAATAATATTACGTCTTTCATTCCAAGCAATTATTACTATAATGGGTCCAGTAAGTGGTTCAAAAATTGTTTTGGCTTTATTCTCCCATTTTATTGCATGTGTACAATGAAACAAATCCTTATTTATTTAGCTTTAATATTATCCAAACTGGACAAGGAACTTAAATCCACGTTCTGATAAGAGATTTGTTTCTTTGTTAAATGTGGCAAAATTTAACAGTTACTTTTGCCTATTGATTACAGTCTGTTCTTCCATGTTTTGTATACCCAAGTATTAAGCTTCTAATTATATCAGATATTTAAGTGATTTTTTGTTTGCCCTGATTCAAAGTAGGCAAAATCTATTATCTTCTTTTTTATATGAAACCATGGGTTTTTGAGATAGGTTTGAGTTTTTAAAAATTTCCCCACAACATTTTCCTTGAATTGATATGGTTTATTAAATCTGTAAATTGTGCATGAACATGGATGATTATTACTCCTTCTTCTTGATTTAAGTTATTGTTAAGAGATGTGCCAAGGGCATAATCATTGTCCTTTAAAAAATAAATCAGGATTTAGAATGTTTTTCTTGTATAATCAAAAATTCTGAAGAGGAATTGTTGCAAATATAGTTTATTTCTCTGCTTATCTCACTCATCCCATGAGTGAGACATAGCTCTTTGTCACTTATAGAGACATATTACCTTACACCTCCTCCTGCTGAAAATAGAAAAGGACTGGTCCTTTAAAAACAAAGTATATCATTCAACAGAAATCCAGGGGCTGGTGTTGAAAACAGTAGAGTCTTCCATCCTTCCAGCAGCCTCAGATTAATATTTTGGAATCTTTAGGAAGTGATGATTCCAAGAAACTGAGACAGAAAATCAATTTCTACAAGAGCATGCTCTTTCTATGAAAATAGGCAATGTGAACCTGAATTTTGTACTTGGCTTCTTGTTTCCCTTTGTTGTGTGATGCTAAGTCTTAAAATTTTTATTACTATGTACAAGTTATGGCATTGGGTATTCAACGTCATTAGTTAGAATTAGTTCTCCCTTCCTCCTTTGCTCCTTGTGACAAAGGACCAAAGAAGGAAGAGTTGAGAAATATCATGAATTTCAGGAGAAATGTGATTTTGGTACCATTTTCCAAGCATTTTTGCTTGGAAAATAATTATTATTAATGCTGGTACTGCACTATACTTTTATTATTATTTATATATTTCTTCTGGAAAGAGAAATAAAATACTGTTTTAAAAAAAAACAAATTTTGACTTTTATAAATATTACACTGAATTATTCTACTAAAGTGGTTTAAGTTAAGAGGTTATGCACTGAATCTGACTTCCCAATTTCTATCTATTATATTAATTCTGGTTTATTCATATGTACAAATGGCCATCATGATTACATCCCTATTTAAAATACACAATTTGCTTTCATGAATGATCTTTTACATAACACCACAGGCAGAAATTCTGTTTATATTTTACTCATAAAGTTCTGCAAATAATTCACACTTCAACTTCTAGGTATCAGATCTAGTTATATAGGCAGAATAATTGTAAAATGCAACCTTCTCAACCGAGTACCCTCTAGAAATGTAGGACATAATGGCTAGCAACCATAAAGCTGTAATCCAAATAATTGGAGGGTATCCATTTAGGAGGGCCGATATGCAGAAACCTAATTATGGATAAATAGTGAACCAATTCTTACTCACCGTCTTTATATTAATGAAACAAATATGCATACTTCATCTTCTGAATGAAAATTTTATTATAATAAATTTACTGTGTGACACCAGCCCTTTCCCCCCACTTTATTTATAAACCACATCAGTTTGTCATACAAGAATAACTCATCTGACTTGACAAGTGCTACAAGAAGTAGAATCAGATACATTGAGATAATTCAGAGAGTTAAAATCTCCTAAGATTTTATTATAACTATATAATAAAGCATTTAAATAGGCAGAATTGACCATTACTGACTGAGCCTTGGTGGCACAGTGGTTAGAATGCAGTATTGCAGGCAAACTCTCTGCTCAGTGCCAAGAGTTCGATTCTGACCAACTCACGGTTGACTCAGCCTTCCCTCCTTCCAAGATCGGTAAAATGAGGACACAGATTGTTAGGGCAATATGTTGTCTCTGTAAACTGCTTAGAGAGCGTAAAGCATTTAGAGTAAAGCACTATGAAGTGGTATATCAGTTAAGTGCTGTTGCTATTACATATTACAAGAATTGTATGGCTGTAGAATCTTCAGAAAATAATTGCAAGAAAAGGAAATGGGAGAAAATAAACTCCATTTTTTTAAAAAAGTAATGAATAATTTACATTATGAGTATGAAACAAGGAGACACAGCTACACTAAAAGAGTAACCAAATGATGCTTTTCAATACTGTATTTTTTGCATTCATAGAAAAATAGTCTTGATTCTTTGCTTTAGGACAGTGATGTCAAACCTTTTTCGATTCGTGTGCCAAATCACTTGCACACACGTGCTCCCGCATGCCCCCCCACAATGCAATATGTGGCCCCCTCGTGCATGTGCACATGACCCCCCTGCACATGTGTGCATGACCCCCAGGATTTCTAGGGGAAAAAACAGCTGTTTTTCGGGGGGGTTGGGTTTTGAACTACAAATATTTTCCTTTAATGTATCTTTGTGGGAGGATGTAGTTCCACCTACCTAGAAGCAGGCAGTGGTTCACTCCCTTCTCAAGAGGCCAACTATGGTTTTTTTTTTAATTCAGGGATGGTTGTTGAAAAGATAGTGACCACCGAGCTTCAGAGAGCCCAAAAAGAAGCAGATTATCTGACCCTTTTCAGTCAGGGTTCAGACCAAGTAATAGCACTAAAATGGCACTGGTCATCTTTGTGCATCTTTGAGAATATGAAATGGGATGGTAAATCCACCCTGGCGTTCCTGAATCTTCTAGCATGTTTCAATACCATCATACCTTTCATATCCTTCTGGATCAGATTAGGGGGGTGATAATGGAGATGGGGGCATTGTTTTTCAATGATACTCCTCCTGACCAGTTATGAGGTAGAAGGCAAGGCCTCATCCTAAGCTCATCTTATAAGAAAGTAGCAATCAGTAATGGAGATCAAGTAGATATAGTTCTAACTTGATAATTGTTACTTTTAAATAAATAATAGAGAGCAAATAAATAGAAGAATCAAACACATTCTGCAATTTTCTTTCATGTGTATGTGCGTGTGTGTGTGTGTACACACTAACAATTTTGTCAGTATCAGCCTTCTCTGTTCTAGGATCTTCAGACCTGTAGACTGTAGTTCCCTGAATTCTCAATGAGACAGATGAATTCTAGAAGTTATAGTACATCTGAAATGGGTCCAGATTAGAGAATTTTTCTGTTTATATATGTCCATAATTAAATGCGCCAAAGTGTTTTTAAAATGTGTTTTAACAAGACCCATATATTTAAGTGATCCACAAAAAGAAATATTTAAAATTCAATATGAATGTGATCTTTTTACTTGCTGTGCATTGCATTCATACAGCAGGATTGAAGGCCTCAGAAAATATTTGTTTTTCTCAGCAAAAGACCCAAGTATGAAATCACACAATAATACATGTAGTTCCACAATACCTTTATTCAAAGCCAAGCCAATATTAAACATCTTGTTATACCAGTTTTGACTAGGTATTTTAAATATTTTTAATTAGTTAACATGCTTAGCAGACATTTCCCTCTTCCATTCTTCAACTATACTTAAGAAACTTGGCTTAGCAGACCTGTAAACACGATGCCAGAACAAATTGCTTGTTCTATTGTCCACTAACACACTGTCCTTCATCAAAGACTCCCAAAGCTTCCTATCACATTTAGAGCAGCTAAAACTTATAATTTAAATTGTAAGCTGGATATTTAAATGGAACCGAATTTGTGATCTTTGTCACCTTATTTCCATGAACGGGAAAGAATATTCTGACACAAAAATTACATACTTAATTCTGCCTCACCTTCTTTGCTGACCTCTATCCCACACTGCCTTGGGTTTATTTCCTCATCCATCAGAGGGTCAAAGTAATTTCTGCTGCATTCATTTCCTGTGGAAAGTACATGAAGTAAGGGTCAGTGATTATTAGAAGCACATGAACCAAAATGTTAATTTTGAAATCCAACACTAGCATGCAAGAGGTGCATTTCTGCTACTACTTTATAAGATATATATATTTAAAAAAAACAAAGTCTTCTAAGCTGACTGCTTTCATAATTATCATCTAGGAAAAGGTCAGAAAAGGTAATTTTGGAAACAAGTTCAGTTGATGTTACTTTTGCTCAGAAATTAATGAGAAAATTCTCAAATGAAGATGATAGGTTGATTAAAATAACACCCTTAAACCTACTCCTCAACCAAAATTATTCTTGAGATGGACTCTAAAAGAAACTGTTAAGGAAATTGTGTTTCACAGGTGACCCCTTCAATTTTAACAGTTTTAAGTTTCACCACTCAGCTTTCAACATCTGGTACATCTTTAATACTATTGTCAACCATGGAAGTGTTTAATTACAGAGGAGATGCTGTGAATGCTGCCTCATTAATCTGAGCCGCAATTGTATTAGCTTGGGCTCAGCATCCACATAACAATTTGATGGGATAAAACTACTCATTTAGCAGTTTCCATTTCCATAGCTGGGTGTACATAGTGCTTCGGGAACTAATGAAATTTATATTTTGTTTTTAAAAGTGAGAGGAGGACATCAGCTGACACAAACCCTTATCTTTACAAGAGAAACAGGTATGGTTCTTTACTCTTTTCCAGTAATGAGTCTCCTGGTATCCTTAGAAGAGTTAACGGCCACAGTTGAGCCCAAAATTTCCGCAGCTAAGTGAAACATTTGTTAAGTGAATTTTGCCCCATTTTACGGCTTTCCTTGACACAGTTGTTAAGTGAAATATTGCCATTGTTAAGTTAGTAACACGGTTGTAAAAAATGAATATGGCATCTTTGTCACTTTGCTTGTCAAAAGGTCGCAAAAGGGGATCACGTGATGTGACCCCGGGACACTGCAACCGTCATAAATATGATCCAGTAGCCAAGTGTTTGAATTTTGAACACATGACCGTGGCAGAGGTGGGTTTCAACCCGTGTGATCACTGGTTCACTTCGCATGCGCATTTAATTTAAAGAATAAACAAAACTTACTGTGCCGGCCAATGAGGGGAAAACAGCTGAGGTGCGCTAAAGTGCCAATCAGCCGTGCTGATACACAGAGCTGCGCACGCATGAAACAAGGGGAAATAAAGGTACCTATAGCGTCCGGGCGGGTGGAAGGTCAAAAAAATTTTTTTCCCTATTGTTGCAGAAACCAACAGAACAGGTTTGCACCGAACACCCAACCTTAACAACCGGTTCGGGCGAACCGGTAGAAACCCACTCCTGGACCATGGGGATGCTGCAACGATCGTAAGTGTAAAAAACAGTCAAATCACTTTTTTCTGTGCCGTGTAACTTTTAACGGTCACTAAATGAACTGCTGTAAATCTTTAGAAGCAGGCTTACATGTACATTAGATAATATTACTGAATGAGAAGTGGCACCAATATTGCTCTTATTCTCCATCTCTAAGAGGATTGCTATAATATGGGAGTGGGAGGGTAGTCTTTGGGCTTTCCATGGTAGTAATGATGAAAGGCATGAATTGAAAAGATGCAACCCTTCTGTAGCAGTGGGGTATACAAGCATGAGGGTGCTACAGTAGTAGTATTCTGCCTTGTTAAGTAGACAAACTGCAGTTGTAAGCTTCACAACTGTATCAGCTAAATGTTTTGCTTGGCTTATTCTGGACTTTATTTTTTAATTCTGTTATTACTTTATTACAGGAATAAAATAGAGGAATATCTTAACATTCATGGGATGCATATGCCATGAGACCAGGATACACATTTCAGATGTGAAAATAAAGGAATTTGGTCTTATATTTTTCAAATGTCTTCCCTCAGATAAAATAAATGAAAATGAAAGCACACACCCAGAGACACGAGCCAGGATCAAAGAGATATGACAAGGAAAACAAAGCCATGAAATGCCGTAGAAACAATATATTTACTTTTGCTTTACTTTAAAAAAAAATGTAATGCCAGCAGCAGCTCTTTCTCAGAGACTAAATGAAACTTTGATATGAAACTAGGTTTAATTTAGATTTCTGGACTGGCACACTTTGACTGTCAGGGTCTATTTTTTCCATGCAGTAAGTACAAGACCTGAAAATTTGCTTTACCTTGAGGTCTCAATAAAGAAAAAAAAATTTCATTTTTGTTACTTTATCTGTCAACAACTACTAGGCTGGTATGAATCCTGGCAGCATGTAATCAAAGTCTTATGTATCGCAATAACAGAGCTAGTCTACCTTATATGGCGTAATTGTTTTCCTCTAGTACAAAGTGATGTGAGAACATGCTTTCTTGCAGATGTTAATGTTGACCATTAAAAGAGAAAATGGTGATGCAAATTCTTCAGTCCTAACCATGCTCCTAATCAGTCCTCACATACATGCAAATAGGCCTTTAAATAGACTGGCCTTGAATCAATTCACATTTTTACTGTTGATACCTTTTTAATTTATATTGTATATTATATTTAACATATACATTCCAGTCAATTGCAATGAAACATTGGTAACATAATCCATTTTGCAGCAGTTGGCATCCTGGTATATATACCATATTATTCTCAGCAATTTATTATATGTAAGTTCTTTCTTTGTTCAGACATGTGCAAAAGACCTCTCTTGGACATAGGGAAAGCCAAATCCT
This sequence comes from Pseudoxyrhopus heterurus, assembly GCA_032468235.1. Taxonomy (NCBI): domain Eukaryota; kingdom Metazoa; phylum Chordata; class Lepidosauria; order Squamata; genus Pseudoxyrhopus; species Pseudoxyrhopus heterurus. Next base: position 26,330 of record JANHJO010004109.1, read on the forward strand.
TTCTAACTAGAGACTTTCCAAACCTCTCCAGATGCTCTTTATCCTCTTCCACGCTTAAAAAACAGTCTATATCTACTGTTGTTTGTATAATAAATGTTCCTTTTACAGGAAATATCTACTGGTAACTCTTTTTAAATGTATGCAAGAGAGAATATCATGCTATGCAAGATCTGTGAGGATGGATGAATTTTAAAAAATCATCATATTAATAGAACTTAATTATAAATCATATTAGACTATTTATCCTTTATTCTATTATTGAAGCCAAAGAGAAAAAGAGATAACAAATGGACAAGGAGTGACTGTAATTTTAAAATCTGTCATTTTGTCAATAGTAGAACAGCTTAATAAACGGATAAGACATTTACCTAGAATAACTGGGCCATATTTATTTATTTACTTATTAGTTTATAAAAATGTATATGCCACTTGTCTTGGCGTACAAGGCAACACTGAGCAACTTACATCACAATAATATATATGGAAGTAAAAACAATTATAAAATATAAAAACAGATTAAAATTACAGAGATTAAAACAAACTAAAGAACCATGAGTTCAAACCAGAAAGGTGGCTTCTCTGTTAGTAAACTAGCCACCTTCAGCCAACAGCTTCTTCTTCAGGGCCCCATGCCAACAAGCACAGTCAGGTTTTAGGGCATTTCCTGAAAGCCAGGAGGTAGGAGTGGACCTCATCTCCTGAGTTAAGATATTCCAAAAGGCGGAAGCTGTGGCAGAAAAAGCTCTCCCTTGGACCCCTCCAGCTACAGTTCATTGGGAGTCCACAGTAGACCCTTTCCTCAAGCAGGAGTGAGGCGGACCAATCTCATTGGGGCAAGATGGCTCCTTAGATATTCTGGTCCTATGCCATAAAGAGCTTTAAAGGCAATGACCAACACCTTGAATTGAATCCAGAAACAAATTGGCAACTAGTGCAACTCACTTAAGAGCGATATTACATGTGCCAACCAAGGGGCCTCCAAATCTGTATGCACTGCTGCATTCTGGATCAATTGCAGCTTCTGAATACTCTTCAAGGGTAGCCCCATAAAATGCAATGCAGAAGATGGTTAAAGTTGGAAGAAAATAAAAAATGTAATTCTCTACTAGAATTAGAGCTGGCTATTAATAAGTTCCATGTCAAGCACAGGAAATCAGGAACCAAGACAGTTTGAAAGAGTACAGGTTTATTGCATGCCAGCACTCCCCACAAGAAACTGAACTACTAATGTTCAAAGCAAGTTGGTAGTAGATAAGAATCAATAAAATCCAAGGTGGGCTGGACTTAGATATCTTGTGAGCATAAAGCACTCAGGACTCAAGACTGATGACATGCTTGACTCCCTCCCTCATTTCCTACATTTCACAACTAAGTGAATTGTCCACCATAGATGACCCTCCATGGGTTTGATTAACTCTTCAGGCCAAAACTGAAAAACATTTTGTTTACAGTCCAAATTCAGACTCTAGACCTTGCAAATTCAGACTCTAGACCTCTAGACCTTGATCTCACTGAAGTTCTCACCTTAATAAAGTTCTCTACCCTTTTAAACTAAATGCCTTATGAAAACTGAGAAGCCAGAAAACAGTCGGAGAACAGTTGCAAAACATTGATTTCCTCTTATCTTCCTCAACAGGAAAAGCTGAGTTGAGAAAATCAGTACCTAATTAAACTACTATTTCAACCTTTCTGGCACCAGGGACCAGTTTTGGGAAAAAAAACTGTCTTCCACGGTCTGGAGGAGAGATGTTTTTATGCAGAACCTAGATCCTGTATATATGCAGGTGAAACTTCGCTTCGTGCATCCCGGGGTTGGGGACCCCTGATCTATACGGAAGTCACTGTTTCATGATTCTGGGAGTATCTTGATGTGGAGTTTATTATTCACTATCCCATGCTTGTTCCCACAGGAAAGATGTAGACCAAGTGGTTCAGAGCTACAACCTTAAGCTGACAGAATACTGAAGTGATGGTTTAGCTGAATTTTGTGACATAATAGGGAGAAAACTCACAGTAACTTTGCTTCTTTTTGCCAGATGGTCTACTAACTCTGCCTCACCACCCAAACTCACCCTTTCCTACTTGGCACAAATATTATTTTTATTTCATCATCACAAAAGCCATTATATTCTGAGTTTCAGAATATATTAATTGATGAGGCTAAACTGAAAATCTAACTGTATAGAGTAGCATTTAGTAAACATTCATTGTGCCATATAATTGTGAAGATTCCTATTTTGAAATATTTTAGCAATTAAGTTACGTGGATTGGCTAAAGTAATCTAGTTTATTTCAACCTTAATATCTTTAGCCTCAATATGGACCTTATGTAGAGAACTGTGATGACAGAATAAAATACTTCATAAATTAAAAAGGTAATAATTGGCTGACAAACAGCATTTAGAAGGCATCTGATATCTTATTTTAAGATTGGTACTACTGTAGTGAAAAAACTGTTCACTAACTGCCCTTTCTCATATTGAATTCCAGGTTTTTTACTTGTAACATAACTTACATAGCAATACAATACAAAGAAAGACACTTTCGATGAAGCTTCTTCTAGTATGCATTTCTCTAGAAACTATACATCATAAAAACAATTCTACAAAAATTATATTTTCAGCAACCATATTGCTTTTTCAGTTTCAGAATAGCAGGTTTTAGGACAGTCTATTGGGGGGGGGAGTCATGATACAATGTTTGAATCAACATAGATTGGACAGGTTAGATCAAGGACATAACCATTGTCACTCAAGCTGATGATGATCAAGAGTGAAATATCACCTCTTGGTTCAGCTTGGGCTCACAACCTGAGTTTTTGTAGGTGAGCTGCAAGACTGCTAGTCAGCTTGTCATATCTAATAAGTCCCACCTTGTAAGTCTGATGTGCTGAAATATCAGTATTGCTGATGTTAAAAGCTGGATTTTCAGAGACTTCAATTGAAACTTTCTCATCTTTTGCTGTTGGAGGGAAAAAACGCAACAAGGTCAAAAGTGTACCCAAGACAATGACAAGCAGAGCATTCCTTCTAATCCTTCATTTACGTGTGTGGTATCAGCATCAAATATCACCAAAATAGAATTAAATTAAAATTAACTCTTTATTAAAAAGAGGGGGGGACACAAATGATTAAAATAATTACAAACAGCACTCTGACAAGCAAGAACAAAATTTTGCCTACAGCCATTTGTCTGTAATTATTTAATTAATCCTTACACAAATTATGAGCAATAACTCATCGAGCAAAGCTCAGCCATCAGAAAGTCAGACGACTTAGATTTCTTCTGCTTAGTTTGTTTCAGAGCCTTCTGTTGGAACTTCTGGAGGGAAATTGTTAAATGAATAAATGAGCTTAAGAATGTAGATCATCCTTTAAGAGCCACAACTAACACAGTATTTTAAATATGGGATGGCATTGAAATGTCACTTCATTTACATCTCCACTAAAGGGGTCAACTACTAACTGAACAACAGAAGTGGAAAAAATAAATAAGAAAAAGAGAAGAAGAGTAAAACAAATGCCAAATGAAGGTCACATTAAAATTCTTCACTTAAAAGAATACATTGGTTATATTTCCAAAAGAATCTTCACCCTTTTTGCACCTAGCATTCGGTAGGAGATGTTTTATGTAACATGTTAAATATATTTGTATTTCCTTCTCTTTTCACTGGGTCCAGTTACATTAAAACATTTATAAATCAAATCAAAGAACAATTAATGTAACCAAAATCACTATGTTTGAGTGAGAAGTGTTGTTGAAATAATAAGGAAACACGATTTTGTTTCCTGGTTTTGCTCAAAACTCCCTGAAAACAGAGACAATCTATTAATATAGGATGCTAACATGAGAGTTTAACACAGGGGTGTTAAACTCAAGCCTGTGGGCCAGATCTGGCCTGTGGGGTACTTAGATTTGGCCCGCGGGGCCACCCTGGAAACAGCAAAGGACTGGCCTTCAGTGCCTCTGCCAACAAAATGTTCTTACTGGCAGAGTACTCAGGCCACCACCACAGGTGCCCCCAAGACGAGTGATATTGAGCTGGCCTCGCCCACCTGGTCCCCCAACAGGCACTGAGGGCCAGTTCTTCATTCCATTTTTGCTGGCAGAGCACTCAGGCCACCAGAGGTGCCCCCGACATGAGTGATGTCAAACTGGCCATGCCCACCTGCCCCCCCCCCCAGGTCAAACACAACCCTGATGCGGCCCTCACTGAAGCTCAAATGATATTGAGTGGGGTTCTGTTCTAATTGGTGAGGAGGCTGTTTTTAAAAAAGATATCTGCAGATGGAATTAGCTAATTGTTTTCTCTACTTCTATCTTACTATCACCCATTTCCAGAGTCTTGTGGATCTCAAACCATAGACATTTGGCCAACAGGGAAAAAAAATTGCTTAAAGTGATACTATCAAGAGTAAAATTATTTCCCTCTTTGTCTTTAGCATGTCTAGGGTAATAAAGACACCCCACCAAAAGGAAAGTAGGCACCTTTAGGCACCTCTTTTACTTTGAGAATTTCATAGTTCCCTCTACTCCCTCCCTCTATGATTGTACTTATCTGTTATGCCTTCCATAGAAGACCTGGATATTATGTGGGTCAGAAGGAGAGCTGAGAAGATATCTGCAGACCCCTCTCATTCTGGACATAAACTGTTTCAACTCCCCCCTCAAGACGATGCTAAAGAGCATTTGCAGGCCAAAACAACTAGACTCAGGGACATTGAAAAATAATCCTGAATTGCATAATGAACCATCAAGAATCAGTTAGTGACTTTAAGCAAACTACCATCTTACAATCTTTCAGCCCTCCAATTAAAAATTAGTATATTAATAAGCATTGTAGATTTTTGCAAGGGTTATTTTAAAAAAGACTAGATTGAATGCACTTTTTTTTAACATATTAAAAAATATTAACAAAAAAGATTGGCATGGGAAATGGATAAATCAGAAGGGCGGGGAATTCCTATATAGAAAATTCTGCCACCCTCTGGTGGAGGGGAAACACACTACATGTTGCCCTTTACTGAATAAAATCATCGCTTCATCCAGTCCAGTGTTTTTGAAATTGACTGTACTTCAGGATTTCAGCAGGTACTTTGCCAACCCAATATGAAGATAGTAGTGATTGAACCTAGAGTATCCTGAATGCTAATGTGGACTGTAAACACAAATGCATCCTGCATATTAACTTCACTGAATTGAAGCTTCTTAGTGGGCCAGCTAATCCCTGGATCAGAAACATTATAGAAAATATGTCTCCTAGATTACATTGCTTTAAACTGATTAAAAATAAAATGCTTTTCTCATGAATCATTCTACTGAATTAATGTAGAAACATTAAAATGATCCCTATGGATCATTTTAGTTAAGGGCTTATTATGAAAAGTAGTTGCCTGTATATTTCCATATACTTTCAAAATACTATGAGGCTCACAATATTTAGTGTCAAATAAGTTACAGTTGCCAGAATTTGTTTGCATAATTTCAAATCTCTACTTTTGAAAAACTCAAAACATTCAAGGTATTGGTAATTTGATATATTACAGCACTCGATGCTTTCATAAATAAAATTAATCATGCAGAGTCAATGAAGACTACATTTAAATAACACTGATACTTAATTCATGCCTTTTAATGTCTTATATATCATATTGAACATTAGCTTTTATTTACAATACTGCATTCTAAAATAACCTTGGTATTTTATTTGCTCCAACTTGGTGAACGTTTTTCTGATTTTAAGGCAATTACACAAGACCAATCTAGATTTCATTCAATGGTTTGGATCTTTTAAGGGTGGTTTGGAACTAACGCAAATGAGTCAACTCTTTCCAAATGTTTTAGGTAAAAATCTCCATCCCTGATTACTATTTGTCTCACCCCTGGATAGCGTGAAGAGCAATTTGTTTATTTTAATTGTAATTTTACTTGATAGATCAGGTACATTTTAAATTTAATTTAAATCTAAAAAAAATTGTCAAACAGTAATGTGGATGAGATTGGATTGGGAGAATTAAGCCAACACTCTTCACCAACAAACTATCTGAACTAGGGTTCTTGCAGCTCCTATTTCTTTAAAAAAAAGTACTTGAAATTCCATTCATAAATATACATGATTTTTCTTGCAGATAACTGCAGTGTTGACTGATCAAGGCTGTGGTCACATAAAATTAAACAGAAGTGCACTTTTTTTGCTGAGTATATTTCTGAGTAGACACTGGTAAGATTGTAACCTTTGTTATACTCATATATCGTTTTACTAGATGATGTTTCTAAAAAACTGAATCAGGTGTAACATTGAATTGAAAAATATATTTGGAGAAGACTTGAGGAGATTTTGAGGTTACTCGGCTAGAATGAATTTTTATTTGGGATAACTTAAATTCCTACCTCCAATCACCCAAGAAAGAACACAACAGTACAATTCTATTTATCAATGTGTAGTTCTAATGCAATGGAATTGTGTCATCAACCTAAATGAGCTTTTACCAATACACAGACTTATCGCACAGGTATTGTGATGATAAATTTGGGGCCTGAATCTTTACCTCTTTGATTGATTGATGGCTTGATTAATTATGGGACTTTAGTGACCATATAGATAGGTTTTTGTTTTCTTGACTAGGCATGGTATTCCCAGGAGTCTTCTCCAACATCAAAGTTCAAAAGCATCAATATTCCAACTTTTGTTTTCATAGAATACCATTATTTGCATGATTGTGATTTTTGTAGGCATGGACCCATCACAGTATCTGAATATATTTTGAAGGCTGTTCTATCAATTGCTAGTCTGCAGTGTATTTCTTGACTGCTTTAAAGTTGATGACTGAACCTAAAAGACACAAGCTGTCTATCACTTCAAAAGGTATTCCGACATGCATACTTATTTGATGCCACATCTACAAGACATATCTGACATCACATCCTTTTTAATAATAGATCTTTGCTTAGCTCAATACCCAAACTAAGCACCAAGGCAATATTTTTGAAATAATTTCATTTGAGCCATAGGCGACATTTTGTTAGGCTATAATGCAGAAAGCAATAATCTGATACCAAAATTTAAAAGTAAGTATAATTCCAAGCATACTGTTGTATTCTAATTTCAGCCACTGCTCGGTTAAAAGGTATTTACAAAAGTTGAACCTGTCTATGTTATGGAGAGTAAAGGTGTGCTGTTTGCAAGATGTTAAGTTCCTCTATGTTCCTGACAAGAGCTGAGTTCAACTCTGATCTTAATAAGTACAGTCAGTTCACCTTTTGTGTCATTGCCTCTTCATAAATGAATAATATAAGGTGTCAGAAGTGAAGTTGAATTCCCATGCAGACTCATGGCAGTCTAGAGAAACAATAGCTACACTGAATTGCTATGAATTCATTTTGCAATAGAAGGACACTTTCTATGTAAAATCTACCAATAACAGTCAGATACTTAGATATCCAACAAAGTATTTGTTCTCATAGCCTTTGTCCAGCAAATGTCATCTACTGGAGATGGTTAACTACAAATTAAGGAATTTTCCCCAATTTTTTATGTTAATAGATATTTTTAATCTTTATTTTATACGTATATGTTTTAACCTGATTTACTAATATGCAATTGGAGTGGCCTATAAGCCCAGCAAAAAAACAGATTGAAGAAAAATATGGAATTCAGTATATAGAAGATATATCTTTACTTCCTATACACTGACATTACCCTAAATATATACATGTTATTGATTGTCCTAATTTTTTTTTCTACCATGACTTCCCAAGAGAGGTTGTCAAACCTGGCTCTAGTGGTTGCACAGCAGTGATGGGGAATGAGCTTTTTTTTTAAGTGACACAGATTCAACCAGCAGCCAGAATGTGGGCCCATTCAACAAGAGATGCAATACTTGAACCCAACTTGGCTATCTTGATGGAATACATACACAGACACACACACCAGGGAGTGGGAGGGGGAGAGGCAGACAGAGACAGACAGAGAGACAGAAAATCATTGTTTTGTCAGAAGCAATATGTCCTTTGTGGGGTTTTTTCCTTGACCTTTTCTTATAATATATTATGACCTGTAGTAAATGTATTTATGGGAGGAGGAGGGGGGAGGGGAAAGGGAAGGAGAAGGAGGAGAAGGAGAAGGAGAAGGAGAAGGAGAAGGAGAAGGAGGAGAATCAAACTTAGTTGTGTATTCTGTGAGATTGCAAATGACAGTTCAACCTGTCTCAACCATATGAGAATAATACTGGTATTCTCAAACTGAAAAAACTAAGAATGTAACCTATATAATATTTATTTTTATTTTTCCCCTCTTAAATTAACAGCACATATTTTAAAAAGATCGCCGTGACACATTTTCCATTCATTGCACCAAATCCTCCAAGATGATGACTTTAAAAAAAAATAAATCAAACACATTATTTTGAAGGATGAGTCAATCTGCATAGTTTAAAGTAGCAAAGAAACCAAACGGAATACCTGTTTTGTAAATCCAGTGATCTTATATCAATGGAAACACATAATAAAATAAAGTAGATTCTGAGACTCTCAGTAATGTCTGTGCGCAAACTACTGGAATTGCAATAGCTGTACTTATACCACTACCAACCCCTCCCTCCCCTCCCAAAAAAAGAACCCCTTTCTATATAACCAGTGACAACTAAAACCGATGAAGTTTTTAAAATAATGTGATTGTTGTCAGAAGAAATTGGGTACAAGAAAGCTATGTTCAGTTCTGGTTCCACTCAAAGCCATGGCCCAGGGGGTTCTGCAAAAGCTGCTACAAGGCTGGTGGGCACGAACCAGCAAGGAAGTGAATTTTGCATACTGTACGGATCATCGCTCAGTCGAGGGCAGTCAGATTGAATCTGCAGTCAACCCATTGTGCTTCATGAAACCGTCAGCCCACATTTGTGTCTCCCTGTTTTCTCCTGTCTGGCTGTAAACAAGCTGTGCTCTGAGCTGTCTTTCTTACCCTTATCGTCTCTGTTAAGCTCACCACAGAGACCATCGGATTGCTTAGAATCTGAATTAAAGTTACCACTTCCAGACAGCAGTCCCCATGCAAGGCTGAAAGCAAAAATGAAGACAGTCTTCGCAATGACAGAACTTTAGTTCCGGTTAGGAAATGCACACTTTAGATTTAGACCCGGACTGGCATATACTGTCTCTTTGGTGAGTTTAAAATGAACAACTTCAGGTGTGCTTGAAATGAACAACGGCTTCAAACATCACCAAACAAATTCCGTTGATTCATCCACCATGAACTCCTAAAATCTTACGCAGCTCTGGAATCTTACATAGCTAAAAGAGATGGGATAACTGGATACAGATTGTCCAGACATTGATTCTAAGAATGTAATAATCTCTACAATATTCTCTGGATTAAAATAATGACACACGGATACAGTTATGATGCTTCTTAATTCATATCAATAAACAAATATTTAAATATAAAACAGAAATCATGCTTCCTAGAGAAATATGGACGGAGCCTCATCCTATCATACATACGTGCCCTTCTTTGAGCTAGTACAAATTCATTATTTTTAAATTAGAGCACTATATAATTTTTATAATCTGCTGGTCCAGCTTTGCTAAAGTTTTCCTTTGTGCACGTGGACCTGGAATCTCTTATCACCCCTGACTGTTCCAACGAGTAAAAAAAAAGCAATAAATAAAATTGCAACAGCTTATTTGCATTTAAAAAATGCACTTAAAGAATATTTTCAGGTTTAGAAATGTCACTAATCTTCATCAGCTAGCACTGTTGAAGACTAGTGACATGTGAATCAGACAGAGAAGTGGAGGGTAGTTAATATCAGCTTTTAAGAAACTTTAATAAAAGAACTAAAGCAAAAAAATTCTCAATAATAATTGAGGTTCCCATATGTGCAGGTTCTATTCTAGCAGTCACCATGAGTCAAAGGTACGGACTCAAAGGTGCACCAACAAAATCAAAAAGTGTAATATGCAAAATATACAATGTATATTATAATATAATAACTTTACATTATAATGTTACATGTCTGAATTACTTCCTAATACAGGTAATCCTTGACTTGTGAGCACAACCTGAGCACAACATTTCTGTTGTTAAGTGAGGCATTTGTGAAGTGAGTTTTGCCCCATATTACGACCTTTCTTGCCACAGTTGTTAAATGAATCTGCCTTCCCCATTGATTTTGCTGGTCAGAAAGTCGTAAAAGGTGACTGCAGGACACAGCAACCATCATAAATGTGAACCCATTGCCAAGCATCTGAACTTTGATCACATGACCAGGGGGATGGTGCAAAGGTTTTAACTGTGAAAAATGAGCCCAAGTCACTTTTTTCAGTGCTTTTGTAACTTTGAACGGTCACTAAATGAACTGTTGTAAGTCAGGGGCTTCCTATACATATAGCATAGCAACATATATTTGAGACTCTAGAAAGAGT
>JANHJO010004110.1:41772-59230 GCA_032468235.1 Pseudoxyrhopus heterurus
TGTTAAGTGAACCACTGCAGTTGTTAAGTTAGTAGCTGAAGTTGTAAAGTGAATCTGACTCCACCATTGACTTGGCTTCTCAGAAGGTCGCAAAAGGTGATAAACGTGACCCTGGGACACTGCAACCGTCATAAACATGCCAAGTGTCTGAATTTTGATCACATGACCATGGGGATGCTGCAACAGTCGTGAGTGTGAAAAATGGTTGTTAAGTCCCTTTTTCAGCACCCTTGTTAATGTCTAACGTTCACTAAATGAATGGTTGTAAATTGAGGATTACCCATATCACATATTGGAACAGATTACAGAAGCCACATGGATTCAGGAAATGGCTTCCCTAGGTGGTTCAATGGTCTGGTCCAGTTTTATTCCGACTGGCAGTGATTTTCCAGAACCTCCAGCAGAGAAAGGCCCTTCCCCAACAACTGTTAATTAGACCTTTTTAAAAATGCTATGATCTGAATCTTAAGTCTTTCCACAAGGAACATTAAGTTCTCTACCGTCTGAGCTACAGGCTTTTTCAGGAAAGACAACAGTGAGGAAGCTCTATTGCTTGAGGCAACAGGCTTCTCTCACCCAATGTCTTCTTCTACAATTACACAGTGAAAATATAATTCCTAAAGCATGAGGTGTATTAGGCATCAAGCAACAAAACTGCTCCAAATCCCTAAGCAATTCCAAGAGTCTTCGCAAATTTGTCTCTAATTCAGTCAATATCCTGCTTGCTACACAAACTACTTTGCAAGCCAAGGGCCAACCATCCTTAAAATACAAAGGTGTTTTATGACCCAATTTCTACTGTTTTTATATACTAAGATATGTTTCTATATATTAAGATTCCTTTAATGACACCCTTGGCTACTTTTTTTTTCCTGTGGGAACCTATAACACATTACTGCCGGAAAACCCAAGCACACAGAATGTATGGAATAGAAGAGGCCGTAATCATTATCTAGTGGTCTAAAGAAACTACCATCACTTAAAGTGTTCTACAGTTAGTCCTCGACCTACAAGCACAATTGAGCCCAAAAATTCTGTTGCTCAGTGAGACATTCGTTAAGTGAGTTTTGCCTCATTTTACGACCTTTCTTACCACAACTGCTAAGTGAATCAATGCACTATTAAGTTAGTAACACGATTGTTAAGCGAATCTAGCTTCCGCATTGACTATGCTTGTCAGGTGGTTTCAAAATGTGATCACCTGACCCTGGGACACTGCAACCGTCATATGAGTCAGTTGCTAAGTTATGAATTTTGATCACGTGACTATGGGATGCTGCAGTGGTCATCAGTGTGAAAAATGGCCATAAGTCACTTTTTTCAGTGCGGTTGTAACTTCAAACAGTCACTAAATGAACTATTGTAAGTCGAGGGCTGCCTGTAGATGTTTCCTTTCATAACACACTCAATCTGTCAAATCATTTATATTTTAAGTAAATTCAAGGGTAGGCACAGTGACATCACGTTCAGAAATGATTCGATCAAGAGAGGTATGTTTTTAATCAAACAGATTGCAGAGCCTGTTAACTCATCAGCCCGTCCCAAGCATTCCTAGATTTTTACCTGTTTTCCTAGTCTGCCTTTGTCTTCTGTTTTGACATCAGTGGATTCATTAAAGATCCGAAGGCACTCCTCCATTGGGTCAGACTCAAAATCCAAATCCTTCTCTAGGCCAGAGTAATCAATCTCGTCATCAGAAGAGGAGGAAGAGGAAGCAGCAGCAGGAGCCTGCGATAACTTGAGTTTCTTAACATTTGCCATCCCATTGTCATAGAGCAAAGGGAAGTCACCATCATCTCTATCCGAGTCTGAACTCACATCAGGGAACGGAAGAAGAGGCTGGCCCACCTGCTCCTCCTCCCCACTCTCATCACCAAAGAGATCAACGTGGCTCAGGGACCGCTGCTTAACCTTGCGTTTGACCTCCGAATTCTGCTTGGCCTGCGAGTTGATCAGCGTTTCCATAGACCTTTTCAAGGCTGGTTGCTTGTCTTTTCTCTTACTGTGCTCGGTTCCACTAGGGACTTGGGGCTTCCTTTTCAATTCTACAGGCTGGAACTTGCTATCTTTCCTACTAGTCCCTGATTTTTCAGTAGCAGCAGCAGCTTTGCTGACATCTTTGTTCTTGCCAGAGCTCTCCTGCTTAATTCCAGGTGTGATCACAGGTTTTGGCTTATTGAGCTTCAGTGCGTGCCTATCAACGTGGGACTTGCTTGGTTTCTCCTTACTCCTTTCCCCGTTTTTGTGCTGTGCCTTCACATCCATCTTCTCCTTGTCTCCTACTTTATCTTGATTTTTCTTACCCTGCGCCTTGTGGTCATCCTCCTTTTTCTTTTTCAACTTATCCTTTGACGCCACTTTGCTCTTCATCTTTGCTTTCGCATCTCGGTTAGAAGGCACTTTGACCAACTTGGCGTTTTTCTCCACTAAATCTTTGACCTCGGTTCTCTGAGGGCTCTCGATGTCTCCCATGTCATACTGCACGGCAGTCTCTTTCATTTGCCGGGAACCGGTATCTATTTGTGGGGCTCCCTTTTCTTTGGCTGCACCCAATTTGCTTTCTGAACCTCCTTTCGATTTAAGGGGGGTGGCAGAAGCTTCGTGGCTTTCATCCTCCGAGTCAGAGAACCGGGCGATGGGCTCATCGTTGCTAGTTTCGTCACAATATTTCTTGAATGAAGGAGAATATGCCTCCTCGTGATCAACTTCTCTCTTCCGCTTGGTCCCCTTCTGTTCTTTAGCTTTGCTCAACAGCCTGGCAGAATAATTTGAAAGAGGATCATATTCTAAATCTGTTGAAGGCTTGGAGTTGTCAATTATGTATTTGCTGTTTACAACAGGGCTGCTGTACTTCTTCGGCTGCGTGACCACAGTGGGAACATATTCCAATGAGCTGCCCTTGGATTTCGTATTGTTGAAGGAGTCCAAAGTATATTTGCTAGACTGACTGGAAGCAGCCACTGCAAGAGGAGTAGGATTGTAATCATTACCACTGTGCGCATTGTAACTACCTGGTCTGTACTCCAGAGAACCGAATGGATTGGATGTTGCTAATCCAGCAGCCTTAGAAGCAAGTAAAGGAGGTTCAGATGAGCCGTACTCTTTCGTTGTCTCCAGCAGCTCTTCATACTTCTTTTGCTCACGTTCAACTTCATTCTTGGCAGCTTCAATTGCCTTGTCAAACAGCTCAAGCTCCAGAATCCCAGAAGCTGACGAGACAATATTTTCCAAAGTGCCATTGCTGTCTTGTGCCACAGGTTTGGGAAGTTCTGGGTTGTAGGGGTCATAACCAGACCCTGGAAAAGGAAGAAAAACAAGAATATTAGCATCAACCATTCCCAGAATACCCATCAAATCCCAATTATAAAAATTCATTTGACTATAAAAGATGAGAAGGCAAAGAATCAACTGCCATACAGCCCTCAGAATGGTCTGCATCAGCAATCATTCCTGTTGTGTTATCCAGCCTCACTGCATAAAAGTATGGCTGAAGAAACATTTGTGTTTTCTCCCTCTTTTCTTCAGACTTGGGACACAAATCCCTGCTGTAACATGAATATGCTGGAATTTCTTATTTGAAGTCGCTTCAACAGTGAGATGGGCGGCATATACATTTTATAAATAAACAACTTTTCAGATCTTTCCTCCTATCTAAAATTGATAATGTGCAATTTCAACACCCCATATATAGGAGACCTATCCATGACAAAGTATTACCTTTCTGGTCTCCAGCAAAGGATGGGTTAGCACTGTCTAGTATTTCACATTGGCTTATAAAAATAATAGAGATTTTCAATTGCTTGATCCTGAAGAAAGTGAGGAATTTTAACTAGGTATACCTTGTTTCTAACTGGATCCAGGAGTAAATCTCAGCTAATCAGATTATCATGTTCCTATGGGAGATCCGAATACTAACGTAACAGTGATAGAAGATAAATCTATTATGGAGAAACTAGTCCTCCAAACATTAGCAGGAGAACTGCACTCAAAAGCAGGACATGAATTAGCACACACCAACAATGAGACTGTAGTCCAAAATGAGAGAGAAAACCACAGGACTACTGCAAGAAAGGTGAAGGAACCTTAGCCAACAAAAAACAGTCAGCAGACAAGGACTGGAGGAGCATGTTTCGTTCGGAGCACAAATGAAAAGGAGACACGCATAAGCTATTTTCATTTCCAGTTCATGGTGAACAAGCGTCATGAACTTTTTTTTTTTTAGGAGAAATGTGCTTTTAATTTCTAACTGAATACCCTATGTGGGGAAAATATAGGAGAGTGCTACCATCTCTTTCACATCATATTTCTACCTGATAATTCAAACGTTTTACAGTAGAAAGAAAAATGAAGATTCAGACAATGCAGATGAGTTCTGAACTGAGCTTAGGGAGGCTGCTTTGATAGTTAAAAGGGGTTTCATAAACATCCAAGGAGAAAATTCACTTACAGCTATCAGCCATGATAGTTCGGAAGTCTCACTATCATCTCAGACCCTCTTCCTTAGCCACATATGCAAAGAGAAAAGATAAGACTTGGAAGAAAGTTGCACAACGCCTACTGATACATGCCACCACTATATGAGCAGCACTGTTGCTACAGTCATTTAAAAATGTTCAGGACTCTAGAAGACAGGAACAAATCGACCTCACGTAGTGAGAAAGGAATAACTTAGCAACAGGAATTGAACCCCATCTCATCTAACTAATGTCTTTGGAAATATCAGCAAAGACACCTCAGAACAAGCTGAAATAGGGCACCTATTACAAGAAAAGTTCTAGGAAAAAACTATTGCTTAAAAAAAGCTATTTCCAACTCCTTTTTTTTAAAAAAAAAAACAGCTTCTTGTTTGGCGCTTTTTCTTCCCCTCTTGAAAATTAAAGATAAGACCACTGTAGGCAAAGGAGTGGTTTATCCAAACCACCCCATGTGGAAATGTACCTCTACACCCAAAAGTACAGTCTTCTTCTACTCTCCCTCCATACCATGTTTATGAATAAATCTACAAGTGGAAGTTATCCAAACTTCAAAACTTAAATATGCCTGAAATGTTGTTTTGAGCAGGTCTAAGCATTTGTAAGAGCCAGTTTAAATGGTTAAGGCACCAGGTTAGGAGCCAGGGGACTGTGAGTTCTGTCCAGCTTTAGGCATGAAGCCAGCTGGGTGACCTTGTGAAGATCACTATCTCTCAGCCCTGGGAAGAAGACAATGGCAAATACCTTCCCAGGAAAACTACACGGCCTTTTTCAGACAGTCGCCAGGAGTCAAAAACAGACTGAAATGTGCACAGAAATACATTTATGGCTACCTCATGCTCTGTAGCACCTCAGGAAGATTTTACTGAAACTGCAACTCAAAATTACTTTAGAAAGCCTTGCAAGTTTCACTCCTCCAAAATCTGCATTTAAACACATGGCGAGGGTTTGAATCTTTCTTGAACATCTGCAGTTCAAAACTTAACATGTCTATAATTAGTAAAGAAAGACCTTTTTATGCACAGAGTACTTGAATGTTGGTCAAACCAGCTCCCAAACCCTACGAAAGGGTTATTTTAGTAGCCTATTTTTTTAAAAAATTAAGCATTTCTTAAGCAGTTAAAAGTTTCAGATTAACAAGCATTGGGAAAGTCCATTTTCTGTCTGAATTTCTGAAAAACTGCCATCACTGCCAGTAGAACAAATCTATAAGAACAAGTCAGACTTCATACAAGGAAGCTTTTCATGTTCCTAAAGTTAGCCACTGTCATCGGGTAAAGCTCAGAAAAATAATACTATCTGTACAAATGTCACTTTAAATTCTGGATACGTTCATTGAATAAATACCTACCAAGGATTTTAAGCTTACGAGGAAACGTACAAGACCCAAAATGCATAAACATTTCACAACTCAGATCCTTTCCTTCCATACCATATTCTTGTCATGTAACATTTTAACCACAATCTTAATGCAATTTCAATTGCTCAGATAATAAACACTGTTCTGCTATTAAAAGCTGAAAGGAGAAGACTTAAGGAATATAAGTAATATTTTCTCTTCTACCTAATGCTCTATACAACTAGATGATGCTATTTAACTGATTCCTAAACTTTTTCTGAATGTTTTAATATATAAGTCCAGAATGACTTAAAAGGAAATACGTTAACCAATGTTTTGGACATAGGTGGCAAAGAAGAGCTAAATAGCCCACTAATGTATAAAACTAAGCAGCTCTTTGGTAAGACGGTTTCAATGGTGCAGCCAGTATATAAAAAGACTGCCACAATGTTATTTCTTTCTGACGTATCAATAGCAAAATAATCACTGGACAAAAGTTTTCTTTTCTCTTTTTACCTGGGTTCTCATGCACAGACAGACAATGGAGGTACTTGTTCATAGTTTCATCCAAAGGTCTCTTTCCCTTTTAAATGTCTTCTTTGCACTCTGCAGCCACCCTGACACACCAAGCTATCAAAACACGCCCTACTGTACAACTGCCAATTCTTGGACAGCAAAGATTGTTCAAGGCTGCAGGACAGCAGACAGGAAGCTTGTTAGTCCCACCTTCACATACACTGCTCTTAAAGAGGTACTTCCCTCTTAAATGGCCCCAGTGTTTTTTTTGAAATAGCTCACATTCAGAGCAAGCACTTCACATACACCAAATCTCCAAATGTACGGTAGATAAATTTCCGCATTATAAACTATATAGTTTAAAACTACTTGGAAGTTGCACCTGATTCATAACGCAGCAACCATGTATTTCCTAGCACCTGCTATCAGAAGCACATTACGCCAGGGGTCTTCAAACTTGACAGCTTTAAGACTTGTGGACTTCGGTTCCCAGAATTCCTCCTCCCATCATCTCAGGAATTCTGGGAGCTGAAGTCCACAAGTCTTAAACTTGCCAAGTTTGTAGACCTTTGCTGATTATGCCTTTGTGAAAGGCCCTACATTAGATCCTTATAGGCTTATAGAAGCAATTTAAAGTGCTGGTTTGATATAAAAGGACCTGTGTGGCATGGCATCTAGATGCGTCAAGAACTGCATACTCCAACCACGATTGCTCCAGCCAATAAAACCATTTCAGGACAAATAGACCCAATTTTCCAGGCAGAGAGAAGACTGAAGATAGAAATTGCTATTTCTTGATGACACCACCCATTCTTTGGAATACCACCCTCCTTGTTTTCATTTAGGAGAATACTGAAAACTGAATTCATTTAAGTGTGTTTGTGGTTTAAGATGGCATCATGTGTGTTAAATGCATTGAGCTGCTTGGTTGGGAATAATTTACTGAAGGAATTTATACACTGTTATTGGCTTATTTGCATTGTTTTTACTGAGTTTACCATGGTCATTTTATATAATTTACCATGGGTATTTTTTTTGTATTCTTATGTTAACCACTGAGAGTTATATTTGAATTGCAGTGGCATATAAATTGAATAGCGAGACTCACTGAGTGTAGCTTAGGTTAGCATGTATTTATGAATTACCCAATTACTAAAATGTGACCACTGTACACATCTTTGGAAAGGTGAAAGCACCAGACATTGAAGTCAGTTGGATACTGATACCTGGGACAACGAAGAATAAATCATAAAGTGATCAATTGGAAATAGAAACCACTCAAATAGCTTAACAAAATGGCTAGATGAAAGCTGAAGAGAACCAAAGCAGCTGGCCTCTCAACAATACCAGCTCAACCCCTGAGATCTTCAATTGAGGTTTTGCTCGCTGTGTTGCTGATGCAAAATGTCCAAAGGATTGTCCCCTAGCAAGGGCTTTCTTGTTTATGATGTCACTGGCTTTGGAAATAGAATGATAATAATTTCCACTTCTTGGTATTTGGTCTAAGCTGGGCCTAGAACTCATGATCTCCCAGTTTCTAGCCTGATGTCATGCACTATACCAAACTCTCTAGTTTTAATAGTTAACCTCGATCAAATATAACTATTTTATATTCCTTCCTTTTACTTTGAACAAACTTGATCTATAATCCTTGCAAATACAGTACTGTCCTAGAACTCGACTTCTTTTCATTTTTCTTTCTCCCTTCTCACAAAATTCTTCGAAATTTTAACAAGTCCCTACCTAAGTCCAACAGACGGAAGTCATCCAGGTTGCTTTTTTGGTTTGTTATTTGTATATCTCTTTTAAGACATCAGCCACTTTCACTGGTATATTCAACGTAACATTTTTCCATATCATTCTTGGAGTCTGTCATTTTTAAATACTCTTTCAGCTTAGTCTCAATCTTGTCCAGTAAAGCTTCCTCCTCTTCTCTAACATTTTTTAAATAAATCTTAGAGGATATAAAGTACTTAATGGCAACATACAATACCACCAAATATATTATGATGCACAAGAGCTAAGACAATGCATATGTCAAATTAAAAAGAAACACATCATATAGGTAGCCTCAACTTACAACCATTTGTTCAGTGACCATTTGAATTTACAATGGCGCTCAAAAAAGTGGTTTACGACCATTTTCACACTTACAACTGGTGCAGCATCCTCATGGTCACATGACCAAAATTCAGGCACTTGGCAACTGGCATGTATTTATGATGTCCTAAATTCATATGATCATCATTTGTAACCTTCCCAGCTAGTTTTCAACAAGCAAAGTCAATGGGAGAATCCAGATTTAGCAATAGCAATACAACTTAGACTTATATACTGCTTCACAGTGCTTTACAGCTCTCTCTAAGCAGTTTACAGAGTCAGCATATTGCCCTTCAACAATCTGGGTCATTTTACCGACCTTGGAACAATGGAAGGCTGAGTCAACCTTGAGCCGCTCAGAATCAAACTCCTGGAGTGAATAGGGAGTTAGCCTGCAGTACTGCATTCTAACCACTGCGCCACTATAGCTCTTCATTTACTTAACTACACAATTCACTTAACAACTGAAGTGATTTGCTTACCTACTGTGCCAAAAACAAACGTTGTAAAATGGAGTGCGAGTCACTTAACTATCTTGCTTAGCAGTGGAGATTTTGGGCTCAGTTGTGGTCATAAATCAAGGACTACCTGTATAATCTCGCAGGAAGAATCTTATAGCCAGATTACATCTGTATAGTTTGGAGGAACAAACATGATATACACTCTACCCTGCCCACAAATATTACCTACCAAGTTTCCCGCCCCCTCCATCAATTTAATTTTAAAAACTGTTTAAACTAAAATCAAAGGTGTAGGAATATCTTATCAATTCATCTTCTTGGAAACTGATGTTTGCTAACTGGCCACATATAACAATGGCTGGTTACCAAACAGTTGGTCTTCTAGTCTAACCCCCTGCTCAAGCAGGAGAACCTGTACCATTTCAGATAAGTGACTGTCTAGTCCAGGGCTGTCAAATTCCTGGCCCACGGGCCGGATGCGTCACACACTGGCCACAGCCACACTTGGTTTAGCGAAGGGGGGAAAAATCCTGACACATCATGTGACACCGCCGTGATGTGTGACACCCCTGGTCTAGTCTCTTCTTCAAAACCTCCAGTGATGATTTCTGAAGGCAAGTCGTTCCACTGGTTAATTGTCCTCACTGTTAGGAAGTTTCTCCTTAATAACAGGTTGCTTCTTTCCTTGATCAGTTTCCATCCATTGTTTCTTCTCCTGCCTTCTGGTGCTTTGGAGAATAAATTCACCCCCTCTTCTTTGTAGCAGCCCCTCAAATACTGGAAGACTGCTATCACGTCGCCCCTAATTCTTCTGTTCTCTGGACTAGCCAAAATTTTCAAAAAACTTGCACGATCACTGGCTTAAACCGAAGCAGGCCAGGGAAGGAGAGTGGCCTTTTTTTTTACTTTTGCCCATCTGCCTCAGGCAACACAGAGCCAGGGGACCAACCTTCCTTCCCCCAAATGCAGAGGCTCCCTTTAAATTTACCAGGCCATTTCCAAAGCTAACTGTACAAGTGACCACGCCCACATTTGGTGACACCGATTCCCATAAATTACGCCTTGCAAGGAAACAGCCTGGTACAAACAAAGCAACCGCGGATCCAGCAGGCACCGGTGATAGGCGGCAAACACACACACACACACACACACACAAAATACACACCAGGACAAGTCTTTTTTTTAACAAACCAACCAACCCCCTTGAATTGGTTACAATAACTTACGAACGTACACATTTTTTTTTCTTCCTCCCGCAGATGCGATATGGGAGTCAGGGAGGAGGAGGAGGAGGCATAGTTCCCTTGGGGGAGGCTTCGCTCTACCCACCCCCGTTCAGGAGACCTGCTCCACGCGTGTCAATGGCTGCTCCCGACTACCCAATGGGGTATGAGCGACTTTGTTTCCGGGGGGAGGGAAAGGGGAAGGCTCTCCGTTGCTTTCCTCCCATCCCAAACCCTCTTGGGAAATTCCCTCACACCCTTTACAAGGTTTCTTCTCCTTCCCCAGATCAGGGAGAGGAAGAAGCCTCGCCTCCGTGATAGCCACCCACTCCTCACCCCACCCCACCCCACCCCACGAGACAGGGTGGGTTATAAAGCCGGCGGTCGCTGTAATAGAGAGAACAGGGGATTTCTTTAATGTAAGAAAAGCCAGTCACGTCCACGTCTTTACACGCCGCCTTTATCCCACGCGAGACAGGGACGCCGGTGCTTTTCGTCCCCGCCCCGAGTTCAACAGCGGCACGGAGCACGGATATTGAGGCCTTTTCCCTTAAGACCGCAGTCGGGAGAGAGGTCACCATGCCGTCCGATTACCTCCGACTGTGGCGGGGCGTCTGCTGGGACCAGACAGGGCCAAAAGGCGTCGAGGCGGTATAGGGCCATCGGTGGTGTGTTGGGCCCCGGGCGGGTGTCTGAAGTGGCAGTAGGGCCTCCCGCAGGCCTGCCCGTAGGGACATTCGATGCCGCGGAAGAAGCCGCTCGAGCAGAGCATCCCGGCGTTGCATGAGGAGAAGAAAAGCAGGTCGCGGAATACCCCAACCGTCGCTTCTCCTCAGCTGATTTTTCGCAGCTTCAGGCTGCGGCCATCTTCCTTTCGGGCAAGAAAGTATCGGTCCAAAGTAATTGGCGCATGCGCAGAGTCAGAGCGACGAAAGAAGCCGGCTCTGCCCTCTCCACTAAGGGCAAGGCGTAGGAAGAAAGGAACAAGGTAGCCATCTTACTTAAAGGAAAAGAAGCGGAGTCCCAAAGGCGCATGATCCGCGAAGACGTCGGCTGTGACTTTAAGGCAGAGGTCAAAGGTGTGCGCCACGGGATAGACGCTGAAAGTTTCGCCGCCATCTTAGTTAAGGACAACAGAAGGCATGCGCGTTCGCCATTGGGTAAAATAGGGCAGGTCCCTTCCGGGTTTCGCATGGCAACACAGCTGGCTTGCTTTAAGGTGGCTACGAAGGTGCCTGCTTAAAAATCTGTAGTGTATAAACTATGAGAAGAAATGCATTGATATAGATTTTAGAATAAAGAAATCAAAATTTAGCACTTTTCCTTACATTCAAGACAAAAGGCCCAAATAATAAAGTTGGCAAAGCTGAATTTGAGACTTCCATCGTTGCATCCTTAGAGCAGTATGCATGCATGCCGGCTGGGGAATTCTGAGAGTTCACATGTCTTAAAATTGCCACGGTTGTGCATTGTTAAATGAGCTTTTTTCCCCAGGAGAAATTCAGCCTAAGAGACAGTCCAACTCACAAGCAATTATGAAAGTAGACAGATGCTGCTAAGCATGTGATGAAGACATGGAAATTGGATACTGGCCTTTCATTTGATCCTCACAACTGGCAGCAAAAACTGAAAGCCCACTGAGAATATCAAGATTGGTTCTCCTGCTTTTATTATTGCAAAAGGGAGGAACATCTAACAGGAACCCCCTTGCAGTATTACATGTACACAGTCCGCTGAAATTGGATGGGCAATAAATGTACGTAAAATGTGGATTTAAATACACATTTTCATGCATTACGGTGAGCTGTGATGTAGTTTGCTTTGCATGTGGATAGTGTTCTGTGAAGCTTAAATTATTAAGCCACATATAAGCCACAACTGCAAGTTGTGTAAAGCCATCAATCCTAGGACAACCATTAAAAAAATAATTGTAAAAAAAGAACTTATATTTTGTAAGATTCTCCAGTGAGCCAAAGGAGACAAATTGATTGGTTCGTCTCCGCTGGCTCACTGGAGAATCTTACAAAATATAACTTGTATACAGGGTATGTTTAAAAAAGATATATGCAGCAATATGTGATGCATACTATATTAAAGACAAAGCTTTGGCCACATAGTTGTTGCTGCTACCTTGACTTTTCTGACCACCTTGCAGACATCCCTACTTACATGAGAATCCTCTTCTTTTTTTCCCCCAGGAATTTTGTCCAATGGAATCTGCGCCCAGGATAACAAGATTTAAAGACTACTGTAGATAACCACAGAGGCTGAATCTGTGATTTGCACTGCCTTTTCTAGATCTGGCAACTTCTTGGATTGCTCAACATGGAAATTCCAATGGGATTGTTACTTTTGAATTCTAGGATATGATCCCAATGTATCTGGAAGACATTGGGTTAGAGAAAGTTGAGACATGCCAATTCTGATAGATAACGTGGCCTCTTTAAAATGATGCTCATTGGCCCATTTTAGTAAATAATAATAAAATAACAATTAGAAGTGAATTTTAAGTAAAGTGTCCCTTGCCTTATAAGCAAAAAAATCCCCTAAAAATACCTCTATGATTTGAAATTTTTCATTTTAATGTTTTGATGTAACATATTTATTATTAGTAATCCCCTAGGATTGAGGCAGTGAATAGATTCACATATAAAACTCCTTTTTTTTATTTAATTCAGGGCAGAGTTGGGGTGACTGGATGGAGCTGAGCATTTACTGGCCGGATGCCCTTCCTGATGCCTACATGGAGTTCACAGCAGCAATTTTCTCTGCGTCCTGAGAAACATGTGCCGCTACCTGGGGTTGAACTCTCCGCTTCCAAGTGGGAGGAGAGCATCTTCACCAATTAGGCCACCGGCGCCACTCAGCAAATAAGTCACATGTATTATAAATCTCTTCAAACACACAAACATGTTAGATCTTTTCACACACACAGGTTAAAGAGAGAAGCCTGTTTTTGTTTGTTTTATTTAAAAATAGAACAGAGAAAATACACGCAAAAATGGTGCACCAAATTTCAGTGCTTATTATTAAAAATACAGATTTGGAGAAAATGAAAATAACTCCTTCTCAACTCAAACACAGCACACAACAGCATGCAACTGATACACTGATCAAAATACAGAGATGGGTTTCAAAGCAGAGGGTCCACTAGAGCATAAACATGTGTACATAATCATGTAAAATAAATGCGTCTGAAAAACCGTTTTTCATCACTTTTCCATTAGCAATCGCCATAGAGGTTCTGGGATTATAAACCTTTAAAAATCATGGCATTCTGGCAGAGGTGGGGGTTCTTGGTAAGAAGTTTATTTCCTACATATATTATTTTTCCCTCTTCCTGTAGCCAGTATTTCAGCAGAGAAGACTATCAATTATAAATGCATGGGGAAAGAATGAAGAGGGGTGTCTTTTGTTCTAATAAAAAAATACTGTAGCATCTCCACCAAAATCAGAATTCTCAAAAACTTTGGAAGTGCAACATGACTTGATTTCTTCCTACAAAAATACCCATGTTCCAGCAGTAAGCGCAAGCTTTCATTATTATTTCAAAAGAAAGAAAATATACTGTACTTTCCTTTAATAAAATACCAGTTTGGTTATATATTGTAAAAGAGGAAGGTTGGATCCTTTTTAAATATATCCATTTCTCTATAAAACAAAAAATCAATTGTCTAGTGACATGTATAGGATAAGGTATTTACTCCACTTCACTCCTGGAGCACATCAGAAATCTATATAGGCACCCAAAACTTCTAGAGCAGAAGTTATTCAAGCAAAAGAAGACATCTAACCTTGTTTCTATTTTCCTACGGTACCAGGACACAAAAACAATGGTCTTAAGTTATGCAAAAGCATATTCTTCTTCAATAATAAGAAAGCCTTCCTTATGTCAAGAGCAATTTGGAACCAATGATCAAACACACTGGTGAACTCTATGCTGGATATCCGGATTGCTTTCATTTGGTTTCTTGCAATGGACAGTTGGATAAACTTCATTGGCTACAGTGCCTCTTTCCAATACTATAAACTCTGCCATTGCTTTTGACCACTGGAAATCTATAAGGCCTAGGATCAATGGGGTCCTGAGTTCAAATAAATAAGGGCCGGGGGGAGCGGGGCAGTGCATCCTGGAATCAGTCCACGGGGCTGCATTTGAGGACACAAGATTTAATGCTCCTCCAGGTGGATTCCTATTTCGAGTTAAACAAGCTGGATGTTATTTCCTAGGCTACTTTGTGTACATTCTTCTCTCCCCAGTTACCACCATTCCACTTACCTCAATTGCTTTGTTACTCCAATCTGTCCCAATCCAACAATTCTCAACCACTCCCTCCCCTCCTAGACTGGGAAGTTTAGAAGCTGGAGTCCAACCCAAGTGGAAGATTGCTGTCAGGGGTAGCCTAAGTCAGGGGTCTCCAACCTTGGCAACTTTAAGACTTGTGGACTTCATCTCCCAGAATTCCTCAGCCAGCAAAGTCTTAAAGTTGCCAAGGTTAGAGACCCCTGGCCTAAGTTACAAGTAGTCCTCAATTTACAACCATTTCTCTAGCAACTGTTTTAAGTTTATAATGGTGTTGAAAAAAATGACTTAGGATCAGTCCTCACAATTACAACCATTGCAGCATTCCAGGCAGTCACATAATCACAATCTGAGTGCTTGGCAACTGGCTAACATTTATGAGCATGGCAGCCTCCCTGGGTCATGTGATTCTCATTTGCCACCTTCCTAGCTGGCTTCTGATGAGCCAAGTCAATGGGGAAAGCGGCAGGGGTGCTCCCCAGTGATCATGTGATGTGAGTTGAAAAGCTGGCCGGAGAATTCTGGGAATTGAAATCCTCCAGACTTAAAGTTGCCAAGGTTGGAGACCCCTGATCTACTGTAAATGGTACCCCTCCCCATTATCTCATTATTCTATTCCACCTTATTTGCAAGGCAGAGAATGGTGACAGCATGGCTTGTTCTGAAAAATGCAAGTGGCAAGACAGCTGTGTCTGCATAAATGGAATTACATTTTCAAGAAGCAGAGCACCGAAGGAAATCAAAGATGCTTTTATATAAGAGCCAATTCTCACCAAGTCAAAAGCAAACAGCCTGATTCTAGAACAGCAGCTTCACACCAGCTATGCCTTACGGGCGCCAGAAGCCACCAGAAAAATCAACCCTGATTTCACAATACATGTATTTTGCATTTAATACAGAGCAATCACTGAAATTCTTTCATAATGGCTGCATTCCTTTTTTTCCACCATAAATCTGGAGCTTTGTGTCCTCAAATGCCTGCTCGGGCCTGCTTCCAGCCTAGCATTGTTGAGAGACACCTGACAGCTTGCAAAGAACCATCATCACCAACAGCATCAAAGCCTCCATTTTTAAACAAGGAACACACACACATACACACACGCTTGCCTGGTGTACAGCTGTGCAGAGCAGTTGCCACAGCCCCATGAAAGTGAGAAAAAGTGCCTTTAGGTGTCCTGAGTCGTACTAAAAATCCCATTCCTTTTTCAGCTTTAGTTTATTCCATGTGCCAACCAGTCAGACAATAAAACTTTACCACTGGTCTCCTACATTCTATCTTAAAAGGAATAAATACATATTTTATAAAAACCATAAACACACACGCGCGTACACACCCTGAAACAGATAAACCCGTAGAAAACAGGTCCTCATCTTTTTTTTACCTTAAGTAAAGTTGACCTGGGGGGAAAATATATTTACATACAGTATCAGGTCAAAAAGTTAGTTACCAACACCCAATTTCCCTGTGGGGGGGAAAAACAATCATCTCCCACTTTTGCTGCAGTTCTAGTGTCAAAGGGCCTACGTCAACTTGAACGTTTCCCCAAAAGATAGTTTGCAAACAATCAATTTAGGATGGGGAGACAAGATGGAAAGCCATGATTTTGTATGGTTTGTTGTTAGCCTTGATAGCTAAAGATGGATCCTCCTTATTCAGAGGCAAGTTAATTCTGATTATCAAATGCAAGGAGGACAAATGCATAGGCAGCAGTTTCCACCATGCTCTCTTTCTAAATACGAAGCGTCAATAGGTTCTCCTTTATCAATAGGTTGGCCAGAAAGAGAGGCTTAAAGCTAAGTGAAACTTGAACGAAGTACTTTCTTTTCCTGAGGGCTACAATGAATGTGAAAAATCAGCATTCTCGCTATGATAGGGAAGAGTTGGGCTGAACAGTTCCAACAATATCAAACTCAGACCTTGGAATAAAGCATAGGTGTCCAATCTGGGCAATTTTAAGACCTGTGGACTTCAACTCCCAGAATTCCCCAGGCTGGGGAAACTGAAACACGGGTCTTAAAAGTTGCCAAGGTTGCAAACCCCTGGAATAAAGTCTCTTTGCAGCTGGGAAACTGAGGCAAAGTGATGATGGGGCTATCTCTTTGACCAAGGGCTAGGAAATCATCAGTTAGCCCCTGACTGAGGGCCACGAGGGGGCCTTTTTCCAAAGGAACATCAACAAAGTTTAATCAAGTCTGCTGGACTGGTTTCCACAAATCCTGCCACCCTCAGCCTGGGTGGGATGGGAATGTGCATAGAGGCTACAGCTTGGAAGCAAGCAGGGAGAGGGATTGGTACAGTAATCAAAATGCCCACTAAGCACAAGAAGGAGCTTTTTTTTTTTTTCTGAAATAAGGCATATTAAACCATAACTGGAAGTGATGGGGGAAACCAAGTTTCTGGATCAAAAAAATGCCTCTGAAATAGTACCTGGTCTCTCCCTAGAGGCCAGGTCTGGGAAGGGCAAAAAAAAAAAAAATGGCGTGCCCCCTTTAAGGGGCGGGGCTGTCAGAGGCGGGGCTGCCAGGGGCGGGGCTTCCAGCCAAGCTGCTGCCAGCTGAGTCAGTAGGGGAGGCTCTGTAGCAGTCAGATCTTCGGACCATGCCAGGCTGGAAAGCCGGGTGGCGGCGGGCATGCTTGGTCAGGTGGTCGCTCCGCATAAATCGCTTCTCGCAGAGTGGGCAGGCAAAGCGCTTCTCGCCGGTGTGGGTGCGGAAGTGGCGGGCTAACTCATCGGAGCGTGCAAACCTCTTCTGGCAGCCGGTCCAATTGCACGGGAATGGACGCTCACCTGCAAGGAGAAAAGAAGGCAGGGAGGGAGAGAGAGGGAGAGAGAGATGGTTATTTTGGTCACTCTCAAGAGCTGGTGGTAATAGAGCCTCCATATGCAGAAGCAATCTATCTCCAAAGACCAGATTTTTAAATAGCCAACAGTCCCCAATGCCTCTGGCTAGCTGCTGCGGCTGGAAATAAGACACTAGAAGAAACCCTCTAAGGCAGTGGCGGGCAACTATGGCCCCTTTAAGACCTGTGGACTTCAACTCCC
>JANHJO010004111.1:0-14015 GCA_032468235.1 Pseudoxyrhopus heterurus
ATAAGATGGAACGGATTGGTGCTGTGCTGCAGCTTTGCGCACCCCCTTCCCCCCAAAAAACCCCCAACCCCGTTGTAGCCATTACCGGTGCCATGGCTAGGGCTCGCCACTGGTGCATCTGGCCCGGAGGAGAAGCTGGCTGGTGGTGCGGGGAAGCTCCTTCCTGGCCCTTCCCAGCCGGGCCTGGTCTTCTCTCCAGGGTGGCGTCTGATGGGCCCCTCACGCCTCCGCTCCTTCCCCCTGCATGGCAGACTGGGAAAGGAGACAGTCAGGTCTGCCAATGCTGCTGCACCCTCTTCACCTCTGGAAGTGCATTCCTCGCTGCTGCTGTCAAGCACGGCAGAGTGTGCGAGGCTGAACTTGGGCTTATAACTTCCTGCGGGTCTTAAGGGAAACGGGTACACCCGCGCACTAAGGTCTCGCCAGCTCCAGGCTGGGCAGGGAAAAACCCCACCACGCTCCGATGCGCCCGAGGGCCCAGTTCAGCCTCATACGCTCCGCCACTCTTGACAGCAGCAGCCAGGAATGCGCTTCCGGAGGCAAAGAGGGGGCAGCGGCATTAGCAGACCCAGCCGTCTCCTTTCCCAGTCTGCCATGCGGGGGGAAGGAGCAGAGGCGTGAGAGGCCCGCTGGACACCGCCCTGGAGAGAAGAACAGGCCCGACTGGGAAGGGCCAGGAAGGAGCTTCCTGCGTGAGGAGTGCCTGGGAGGGGAGTGAGTCTCTTCCTCTTCTTAAGCCTCAAACCTGGTGAGGAGTGACTGGGAGGGGTGGGGCCAGCCAGGGGTGATATTTACCGATTCGGCGAACCATGTAAATTACTGCCACCAGTTCGTGTGAACCGGGCGGAACTGGCTGAATATCATCCCTGATTATCTAATCTTTTCCACCTTAGTTTTTTGTTTAATTTTTTCCATCTTAGTTCTTTGTCTGGAGCCCATCCAGTTTTTGGAGTTCAATCACTGGCATACCACTAAAGCCCAAATCTAGTCAAAGGCCTAGATAAAGTTGTGTACCCCAGTTTTAGAATTTTTTACCTTCAAAAAAATAAAAGGAATGGCATATGGGGAGAAAGCAATACAGGCAGTCCTTGGGTTATAATGACAATTGGAAGGAGAACTTCCATCTGTGATACCATTGTAAAGTGTAATGTCATGTGACTACATCACTTAATGATGGAACTTCTGGCAATCCTGTTCGTTGTCATAACCCCAAGAGCATGTTTCATTAAGTAGGAAGAAGCAGACATCCCAGGCAAGAATCATAGGGGCGTATGGGGGTGCCACAGAGGTGGTGGTGGGTGCCATAGGCAGGCTCTATGAAGTGTGTGTGGGCTGGTGGGGGTCACAGATATGTTAGCAGAAGCTATGGGCAGGTGGCTGCTGTGGGGGATGCTGCCAGGGATTCACACTTCGAAGCAAGGGGTGCTGCCAGTGGGCATGTGCTACAGAGAACAGGTAGGGGGTTCTTCAGCGTATGAGATCCCTGGGAACTTCATAGTGAGGCTCCTCAGGAGAAAAAGCAGCGGAAGGGACTTGTGATCTTCCTTGCCAACTTCTCCATTGACTCTGCTGGTGGGAAGCTGGCAAGGAAAGTTGCAAATGGCAATCACGTGACCATGGGCCATTGCAATGGTCATAACTTTGAGGACCAATCATAACTACCATTTGTTCAGTGCCACTTTAACTATTAATGGTCTCTGAACCAAGTGGTAATAAATTGAGGACTACCTGTAATGCTTGAAGGACAATGATAGTTCTAGTCATGTCATGAATTCTTGAAATGCTACAGTATATATAGATGACTAGGAGCAGGTAGATTTCAAATTTGAACTGAGATATTGTCTTGAATTTTCCGTATTTAGAACTTTAAACTTAGCAGTGCAGTAGTGCAATGCATATATTCAAGCCTCATGTTGCACCTCACAAACTCAAAAGAATAGTGCATATATATATTGGTTCCCCGAGAGGCCAAGTATGAAAGTGAAACACTGAATTTGGCACAGGCCGTCCTTTAAATAGCAAAAAAAGGCAAACTGCTTTATTGCTTGTCTTATTTTTTATTCTTACTATATTTAACATTTAATTGGTTTGTTGTTTTTTTTAAATTCAGGGTAAGAGATTTCTCTTTTTATAACTCTTCTGCTAATTCCTTCATGAAATGAGAACCAAATTGGTTTTGAAATTCATAGCTAATCCATGTATAGCTAAAAAATTTGGGCTACAATCCCATATTTCAAGAGACAGCAACCTCCAGCTCAGGGCCTCATATCACTTGAGCACCCTTTTTGTGGTCCTTGGAATTTCCTTGATGAAAATATATAGTAATATTCCCACCATTTTTATGTGGGAAACTAAAATCACAGCCCTAAAAACAGACATATTAAAGTTTAAAAAAGCAATTCCCGAAACCACCAAAACTAAAAAAGGTGAAAAGGGTATAAGCAGAAATTCCAGGAATGTTTATCCTTCTCACCTTTATTTTTAGATTATGGCTTGTCTCCATTTTCAGCAAGCCATAATCTTGAATCTAAATTCAAGGCAGTATCTCAGTCTGTTGGGTGCAACTTTTATATTGGAAGATGGAAGCCTTTAACTGATGACATTTTGTGTTCTTTCTTAAATGTTACATAGGCAAACGACGGAAGTCTTCTCCCAAACCTCTTATTCTAAGTGAAGCTAAAAAGCAGTTAATGATCTACAGACTACCTCAGGTCCTCCGGCTGCACCTTAAACGATTCAGGTGAATAGAAGGTGTAGAAATGTAGAGTCGTTTTTGTATTTGAAATGGAAGTATAGTTATTTCTATATTATTTCTAGAATACTAAATATAACACCAATATGTCATATTACTTTTGAAGACAATTGGAAGAAAGTTTTACATTCCTTTTTTATTTTTCTGAAAGAAATGTTACAGAGCACAAAGGATGTAGCTACTTTTAAATTTTGATGTACATAGTTAAATATTACTATACTTTGCTGCTGAACAGTTCTGAAAAAAAGCCCAATATATTCTTTCTTCATGTATATTCACTTCTGTAAAGAGAGTTCCCAAGTTTAAACATCTGCTATATTAGCAAAAATTGTTAATTCCTCATCTAATTACTGTATAAGGATTAAAATTATTGCATGCTAGAATTCTTTTAAGTTGCAATTTAAGGGAAGACTTTCCAAAACTTGACATTAATATCTACCAGGGTCAATCTAAGGTATAGAAATAATAGAAAATGATTCAGCCATTTGCCTAGGGATACCACTGCCAGTGGAGTATATCTATATACATAGCAGTTGAAAATGCTAGTAATATAATTGCAGCTCTTTGTGTGTTTCAAGTGAAACATTATTTGGGAAGCAACTCATGATAGCACTACTGTTTCTTTTATGGATGCTGATGTTTGTCAAACAGGAGACTCTCAAAGCAGATTGCAATGAATTGCATAATTATATAATTAGCAAAATTAGGAAAAATATTCAGCATGATATATCTTTTAATGATCAGTTTACAGTAAAGGAAAAGTTACTTCTGGCCTTTAAAAGTTTTATATTTATATAATTTTTAAAAATAAATTCTGTTGCTTCTATTTCTTTCTGAAAAGTTTCTTTACAACATTTCTATGCTTGGATTCAGCCATAGTGGAAAAAGTTTTTGGTAGTATTAACCTATAGTAAGTAATGAGAGTTCTTTTGTAGAGCTGATTGATAGTGAATAGACACTATGCTATTGTTCTATACATCATGGGTTTCAAAGGGAAAGAGAAACATCCTTCCTTCCAGGAAATATATATCAATATTTACATTTTTTATCTGAGTCATGTTGAGTTATTGCCATAAAGGTTAGATGGGGATATATTTTATCACCTTTTTAATTCAATCTGTATGCTGAAGTGATCATCCGGAAGTTAGATTTCAAACTGCCTGATGTTGGAGTGAAGATTAGGGGAGGAACCATAAATAAATTGAGATACACAGATGATACAACACTATTGGCTGAAAATAAGGAAGACCTGGAAAAAGTGATCTGGAAAATCAAGGATGAAAGTGAAAAAGTGGGATCGAGTCTTAACATCAGGAAAACAAAGTTAATGACAACAGCTGCAGATGGACATGAGACATTTGAAATCAACAAGGAGGAAATTGGATTAATTTAAAAATTTATCTTCTTTGGATCCAAAATTGTTCACGGTGGCAGTTCTACTCCTGAAATCAAGCGCAGAATAACCTTAGGCCACACTGCAATGGTTACCATGAATAAGATCTGAAAAAACAGAGATATGGATATAAATATAATAAGCAGACTAGTTAGAACAAATGTTCTCCCTATAATGATGTATGGTTGTGAGAGTTGAACACTAAGAATGACTGACGAAGAATTGATGCCTTTGAACTATGATGCTGGCGTAAATTATTGAGTATACCATACCATAGACAGCCAGAGTATTAACAGAAAGGTGCTAATTGTATAAAACCAGACACATCACTAGAAGCTAAAATCGTAAGACTACATCTGATTTGCTTTGGCTAAGTCATGTATGCAAATTCATCAGAGAAGACAATGATGCTAGGAATGATTAGTGGAACAAGAAGAAGGGAACACACACAAAAAACATGCTGGCTTGATAATTTCAAATCTGATACAAAGTTGAACTTGCAACAATTGAAAGAAGCCTTTGCTTCACAGAGTAGAATGGAGAGCACTTGCCTATAAAATTGCCAAGAGTAGGACATGACTGAATGATTAGAACAACAAATTTGTTATATCTGGCAGCATAATCAGTGTTGATAGTTTCCCAGGACATTAAGAACTTTAGCCCTAGCATAAATACATTTATTTTATTGATTATCTATTTCAGAAAATGCCAAGGATTTCGTAAATAAAAGCAGAATAGTTTTCAAATGTTATCTCAGAGAAGTTAGGTAATAATGTTTTAAAAACACATACTAAATGTCAATTAAATTTGAAAAAAAATATTAGTTGAAAATGTATACAATAATGACAATAATTAGTATATTAATTTTTTTCAAAGATGTTGCATCAGATCATTTTTCATTTTAAAAGTCTTTTTGATTAAATGTTTTCAAATTGCAGGTGGTCTGGACGTAATCACCGTGAGAAGATTGGGGTCCATGTCCTCTTTGACCAGGTATTAAACATGGAACCTTACTGCTGCAGGGATACTTTCTCCTCTCTTGACAAAGAGACCTTTGTCTATGACCTCTCGGCTGTGGTGATGCATCACGGGAAAGGGTTTGGCTCAGGACATTACACGGCATATTGCTACAACACAGAGGGAGGTGCGTGAGCCTTATTACAGGGGAAAAAATTAATGCATCTTATAAATTTATCTCTTCCATAAAAACATACTTGTTTTGTGTGAGTTTATATTTCTCAGCTTTCACTGTGCACTGATAATAACATTGGAATAAAAAAATCTATTAGGTTTCTGCAGCTTAAACATGATGAGGAGAAACTTTGTTTGTTTTTAAAGAGGTTACTTTCTCAGGCTTGCATTTTTATTTTTTTTTGCTTGTGTGTGCATGTGAGACAAAATCAGAGCGATTGATGTTTCCGCTACTTAAATTGAAAAACAGACTTTTGAGAAATCTGCTATGAAGAGTCTAATTGTTTTGTCTCCAATTAGTTATTGCATTTCTTTATAAAATGTTTGTATTACATTTTTCCAGCCTTCTGTAGGAAGAATTAGAATTATTTTTTCTCTTAACTATCATTCAGAAATATCAGTGAAACAGAAAAACTGAGATCAAGAGAGTCTTTTTAAGGCACAATCAGAATCTCAAACCTTCTCTTGGGCTTATGGAATTGATTGCATTATTCTTTGGATGTCTTTCCTCCAATGACTATTAAAAAAAAATTTGGACCACAATCTTGCAATTAATATTCTGTTTTTTTCTCCTTTTTAGGGTTCTGGGTCCACTGCAATGACTCCAAACTGAATGTATGTAGCGTGGAGGAGGTATGCAAAACCCAAGCGTACATTCTTTTTTATACACAAAGAACTATACAGGGCAGAGCAAGTATCTCAGAAACACAACTTCAAGCTCAGGTGCTGTCTAAACACAATGTTAGAAGACTGACACTCCCCTGAAAGGAGACATTATTCTCAATCAATTGATTCATTTTCAAAAGCCTTTAGAATTAATTCAGCTAGGCAGGAACAAGTACTGCTGCAAGAATTTTGGATCCACCATCTGGAAAATTTGTCCTCCTACTATGTGCAACTCTGTTCTATAAGATTGTAGCAGAGCATCTATTTTTTTTAAAAGGCAGATGCATTTGTAAACCCTTCCTCCTCCAAACAAAGAGTAACAGCCTCCAATGTGTACAACAATTTATCTTCTTTCAAACAGGAATTGCTATGTGATATGAAAAAGTAGGTACATTCAAAACTGCTGTGTACAGCCAGGATACAAAGCCATTAAACTGACCATAAATCTATACTTACTTAAGAAAATAAATGAATAGTAGAATTCTATCTCTGTTCTGTTAATGTGGTGAACTGTTGTTGCACCTCTTGGTGTAAATAACTCACCAATTATACATTGTTCTTTCCAACCAACATAATTTAGGTAGATAGAATTGTACTATACAAAAACTCTTAATGATTTTTCTAAACTGGGAAAATATGCTCATTGGTTCTTGTTTATATCTTTTGGGTAACAAAACAAATGTTTGTACCCTACAATTACCCCATTCTGTTAGAATGAACAAAAGTGGAAATTATATACACATCAGAGTAATTTGTTGCATACTTCAATTTGAACCTGTGCTAAAAATTACAAGTACTATTTTTCTTCCCCACCTAATCTTATTCTTAGCTGCTAACAAGACAGCTATGTAAACTGAATTTGCAACCTAACTTTTCTTGTGTAATTATAATAGTTAATATGGGATACATTACTTCCAAGACTTTTGTCATCTACTGTTTATCTTATGATGATCACCACATGAATAGGACTTGGGAATCCATTCAGGTTCACAGTGAAGCTTAGGTTTTTAGTATTGTTGACATGTGGTTCAACAAACACAGATTTATCAACTCTTACCCTAAATGCATAAAACTTTTGCGTATACAAGAAAAAATGGTCAGGAATATAGTAGCCATTACATAGAGTGACAAGATCATTTCACCCTAATCTCCTTTTCATGACCATTTTTCCATTCAGTTTTCCCTTTGTTGTGTGTTTGGGAAGTCTTAAAGAGGTTTATTTTGGAGCCTTATGGCGAAAGAGATTGCACCTAAATTATGCACCTATATTCTCTTTTTTCCCCAGTTGCTGTTCTTGCTGTTCCAGAGACATAATACACATTCAGCTCTGGAAATCTAACAGTAAAAATCTAGTATACTGTATATCTTAAAGGAAAAGCCCCTGACCACTTCATGTAGACTTTAAATATAACTAACAACCAATTTATCATGGCTACTTTTAACGGTTAACCTTTCATGATTACCATTGTTCCAGTTCTTTGTGAAGGGCATATTTGGAAAATACAGATCTCATTGCAGCTAAGCAACTTTCTGCCTTTCAGTTAAGAAATACTAATGTGCAGCATACAAATCCCATGTTATTCACTGAAGGTACATAAAATGGATTCCTTTGTTGGTTTGTACATAGCCTTGAAAAATTCACAGGGTTTTTAATAGCTGACTGTATTTGTACCAGCCAACCAAAAATATACTGTAAATTGCTGTGTATAAGATTCAGCTTTTAACAGGTTGGAATCAATGTCTATGGAGATCTGTAACAAGCCCAAAACAAAACAAAAATGGACATGGTACTGGCACATGCAGTGTTTTTATGTGCTTTTCTGTGATAATTCTGAATCAGTATTTTAAATCCATCAGCAAATTCCTGATGACATTGAATCCCAAAATAATTAAAGAAAAACCTACTGACCATCCTGCTAGGGAACTATATTGGAAGTGCATGGGATTATTATATGCAGTATTAATTTTGACCCTATTATTCACTTTCTGATTCTGTCAAATTATACTGTCCAGTCAAACAGATAGGAACACTCAGAGCCCAGATGTGACTTATAAAACAACATATTTGCCATTCCAGAAAGGTTTTTTTTTTAGCAGAAGCATTCTTGATAATAAATTCACAATTCAACTACTGTAATTATTAAGAGACATTTAAGGAATGTAATATAACTTGAATCAAGGAGCAGGCTTTATTTTGGTAGGTTTGACTTTGAAAGGTGAATTAAAGTGCAAAAATCAGCACAATGATTTTTACAGCATGAAAAGCTTTGTAAGATTATCTCCAGGAAAGATAGTTGGGGCTGACGTACAGGCCTCACTTATTTTGCTTCAATATTATCATTATTTCAGATTATTCCTCTATTCAAGAATCTCAAAACAAAAATGAAAGGTGGTTATTTTTATAAATTAAGATCTTTCAGCCACTGCCATTTGCACTTACCCATTCTTTTTTTCTCCCATTATTTCTTTTCTGTCTTCCTCATCGAGTGCCATAAAATACCTTGCTCCCCCGCCCCACCCCAAGAATTCACATGACCAAGAATATCTTGCATGTAACATTCCAGTTGTTTCTACTCTCATAAAGAAAAAAGAATGCTGCCTGGCAGCTACACAATTCTGAGAGGGTTCTCAGTGGCTTTAATTCATGGATTCTGTGAGAGATTTGGGTTATTGAGCTCTCTTATGTGCCCATCTCCTTTCTTGTCCTTGTGGGCAATGGCTGATAAAGAATTTATCATTGTGAGGTATTCAGAACTATAGAAGCCTCAAAGGTTACCCACCTCTAGAAAAAGCAAAAATACAATAAAAAAGATTGATCAAAAGCTGGCATAGCTTCCATTAATACTGTTTGAGTATTACATCCATATTTGAGTAAATAGGAACATCTGACTCTTACAGGAGATATATGGGGAAGATAACAGAGAGGTGGGTGTATTAATAGCCATGAATGTTTTACATTTCCCAAGATTTGAAAAGTCATAGTCTCTCATGTGGGTAATAGTGCCATGAGATATAAAAATGTGCAATTAAGAATTATCTTGAGAGATGGAAGTAACTTACTTTTGAATTGAGCTTGCTGTTCCTAACACTGTGAGGTTTCTGTAATATTAGCTTTTATTTGGAAGCGATAGTGTATAGCATTTTTATGCTGTTTATTTTATATCTGCTGCAAGCAGTGTTCTTGCTATTCTTTGTACACTGTTTTAAAGTGTCCTGGTTGGCAGAAAATGAAAATAATTGATAATTCTATCTATTGCCATTATAATTGAAGCCTAACAGAATAATAAATGATACCATGTCTTCCCTTATTATTTTTTTCTAGCCACATTCAACTCCTATGTTTGCATATGTATTAATTTCAGGGCTGAAGGATCAACCAGTCCTGATTTGAAAATATTTATCATAGAGTAGTGATTCATTCACACAAAACATAGTGTACCAGCAAAGATATGACTAAAACCATATACGTGCGTACCTATTAAACCATGGCAAGTAGTTTAGTCATGTTAACATGGTCCTAAGAATGCTAACTAGGGAGCAAGCCCATTAACTTGAGTAACTTACTTCTGCATAAACATCTTTGGGAAACAACTTTTAAATTTACCTACAAAAGTAAGCTGGCTACATTTAAAACTTAATCAGCTAATTCTATGCCTATTGCCAAAACTAGTGATGAAAAATAAAGTTGAGTGAAGCAATTTAGGATATAATTTTTAAAGGACTATCAAATCAGATATAAATCAGATTTTATTAATTTGATACACCTGTATCTCTAAAATTTGCAGAATAAACAGCTCTTAATAAAAAAATAAATGCATAGGAAGGAGGAAAAAAAGAAAATAATGCCTATTTTTCTTATAACAATGGAAAATATTACCAACTTTATCAAGCAAATTCATTAGGACAATATCCTAGCATATTTCTTCATTGTACTATGGAGACCTTTTTTATTGCTGTTACTTTTCAATGAGCTGTTTTCATTTACTTCAGGGAAAGTTTCTACACACAGAAATTAAAATGCACAAGTAAATGTGTTGTATGGATTCATAAGGACATGCTAAGAAAAAAGCATGTCTCTTTATATATACAATCTCTGATTGTAGAATTCCATATTTTATGAATGTTATATCTAAAGAAAGTGAACAAGTTAATTTTGAAATAACAATTATCCCCAGCACAAATTCCAGCCACATCCAACAGTATTGCTGACTATGTTTATGGATTGAGTGAAAGTTGGGTATAGGATTAATTTTCCCTCCTGATAAAACTTTATGAACAATTTTTTAAAGTTTAAAATGGTGCCTTGTACCTAACTATATTTTGCATGGGACACAAGTTTTTAGTTTCTTCACTCCCAAATCTGAGTCTTTACAATACTTAGGTAGCAGGTTTGGGTTTTTTAAAAACATTTCTTATCTGTATGTGAATGGAAAAACGTTTCCTACCAGCAACTTGATGTATTTTATTGTATATGTCTAAATACTGTATTTCTAATGATGCAAATGGTTTGCTCAAAAGTAGATCATTTTGGGTTTTGTGTTAAATCTTTGTCGGTAATTTTTAATTTTTTTAGATAGGATTATTCCTCTTTAAGCAAGTAATTCGTAATTAAAACACAAATGGTAAGAATGCCTAGAGCAGCTTATTGACAAAGCAGTTTGAAAAAGGCTCTTAAACTACTGACTGGTGCCTTGCATGATAATGGTTCTCTTTTGCCATGATGTTCTTTCTCTTACTTCTGTTAAAGATGACAATGACTCAACATATCTTCATGCAGATAATACTTCAAGAGTATG
Organism: Pseudoxyrhopus heterurus; assembly: GCA_032468235.1. Lineage (NCBI taxonomy): Eukaryota > Metazoa > Chordata > Lepidosauria > Squamata > Pseudoxyrhopus > Pseudoxyrhopus heterurus. The sequence goes on from JANHJO010004111.1 coordinate 10,799, forward strand.
TATCAGGCATATATATATGTATGTTTCAGTATAAAAAAAGATTAACAGATCAACCATATACTGAGTACTATTTCATGAAATTAGATCTGACATCTAGTTGTCTAATAACTGAAAATGCATTCTTGAATACAGTACTTTGAATAAGAGTATTCATGGTTACTATTGCATAGCTGTAATATGCCTATTTTGAGTTGTACCACCTCTCAATAGGATCAAGACTGCCAGATTATTTGTAATGCAGAGCATGCAACAATGCTGATGCAGGCTGAACTGTGCTTTTCAAATTCACTTTAAATGGGATTGTAAATGGAGATGTTAAATACACTACCAAGTGTCAAAATGTTTCATTTGAACAGAAAAGCTTGGATATACCCATGCATTATCAGTTGAATCTAAAAATTCACATCTCAATTGCCATTATTTCTTAGTAAATTAAGAATGGCCTCTTCTATATATTCAGCCCAGCAGTAAAGCGAAAAAATTTATTACATCTATACATTTAATAGTAAAATTATACTATTCTGGATGCTATGTAATACTCCTGATACGTAGTATCTTGTAAAATTCCTTACAAATCCAGTACAGAATATATTGAAATGATTGGAACTGAACACAAACATAAACTTGTTCCTAGTACTGCTATAATCCTACATTTAAGGAAAACCAATTTTATTTAGGAATCCAGCAAAATATAAGATGAATAGTGATCTTAGTAAATTGTTTACCACCAACCTAGGAAATCCGAATGCATATACTGCAGTTCTGCAGAATACATTATTAACAATTGGGAGACTTAAAAATTAATTCCTAGTAAGTGAAGTGGTAGTTGAAGCAGTCTGGGTTTAGAGTTGATGTTGTTATTCCAGCAGCAGAAAGTATTCTGCCAGCAAACTTAATTCTTTTCCCATTCCAATCAGCTCAGAGAGAATTTATTTCCATAAAATGTAAAATTTAGTATATTAGCCTTATTAGACTAAAAGTAAGAAGTAGGCTTTATTTCTACTTGCTTTTTGAAATTGTATAGAAATTGCTTTTACCTAAAGTATGCTGAATGCTTGGATTAGATTGTGGGTTTTCAGTATACAAAATTCAATAGGTCTTCTCTGAGAATTGATATATTTTGACACCAAAACAACCCTATTTCTAACTGAAAAGTTGATTTTAAAGGTGTTTCCTAAATGCAAGGATTCTCTACTTTTTTCTTACTGCTAAATTATTCTAACTTTAAGAATAGCAAAAATTGTTAAAATTTTGTCTTTTGGAAGAGTTAAGAGTAGTAATTTACAGCTTCACTTTTTACTACTTATATCATCTTAATTATTGAAGTGGTCTTATTCTACATTTGTGGTGTATATGATACTGCCTCTTCTACACGGTTTTGTAGAATGGAAGTAAATAGAGGACAGACCTGTCAATATCCAGCAGTCTGTCAATCTGTTTTTAAACTTCATCTAATCTGATATGTTTAGGTGGATTTAAAGTTTTTTTTAATGCAAGAATCTTTAGTGACACAAAGATGGAAATTGGCATTTTCTGTCCATTAAATACAGCTCTGACAGGATTACATTCTTTGTCCTTTTGTCCTCTAATTTTTTCTATGATGACTACTGATAGATTTATTGGCTTGTGTATGTTTTGGATTAAGCTATCTTTTATCCATATTTTGAAAAATATTTCTGATGAAAAATCATTCTGCTTTTGCTAACTAACATATTAAAAGATGTCTTGCAAAGGCAGTGGCAATCTTCCAAAAGAGGCAAAACACCTCAACTTAAAAAAAATACATCTTTCATAAATAGTTTCCAGTTAACTTGAAAGGCACATAGAGCAATTCAAGGAATCAAAATGCTATGCAACAGAATTCTTTTTCCATGTATAACATACAATCAACTCAAAGCACCACACAACTGTTATACCGGCTGAAAGTTGTCCATAATTAACCCTCACCTAGGCCTTTTTAAAATGTATTTTTTCCGTTCAATAGTTAATAGTCCTACTTAAACACAGGACTGGGGCTTGTTACTTCTTTAAAAGTGAAATATGAATCATGTTTTTATGATTTTGTAAATCTCTACTCTTTTTACCTTGTTTTGTAAGCTGAAATTTCCTATTAAAAAAGAAAAACACTCCAGTGCACTGGCATGTCTTTATTTCACATTTCAGGTCAGAATCTAACAGTTCAATTCTGCAAAATAATGTATATATATCAAAAACATTTTAGCAAAACAAAAAACAACAATAGAATACTGTTATCTATTATTATTTGAGTATAAAACCTAATGCTGCCAAAGAATCAATTAAGCGTAATGAAGAATGATGTAGAGGTAAAATATTGTCTCTGTTTTCTCCAATTCTTGCTATTTTCTCATATAGAGGATGTAAAATCTGTAAAAAATGTAATGGTAAAAAAATTAGAAGGTTGATGGCACTGCTCAGCTGAATAAAAGAAGCAGTATATCATATCATAAATATACATAATCTATAATTTACGACAACTCATTTTCAAATTCTTATTCTGGGAGAATATAAAATAAATCCTAAAAGATTTTAAAATTATATAGCTAACCATAGTGATGGCTGCAATTGCTTAGTGATAAGTAATGAATATTTTAAGAAAGATACGTTTCCATATTTTCAGGAAGGCTACAGAATTAAAATCTCAGAGATTAAATCTTCAAATCCACTTATTGAAAAAACATGTTTGCTGTATGCTCTTAACAAGGGTGTAGTTTCAGGGATACAATAATAACTGTATAATTAGTTTAATAGTTAATAGTCTTCCAACTACCACTAAATACTCTTTTATACCAAATCTCTCTCTAATGTATTTCTTGCAGACAAGTTCAAATAGAATTACAAATCTTTGCTAAAATGCCTGTTATTGGGACCCAAATATATGATTGTGGCATCTATATGCGTCATTAGATATTGTCATTTTGGCATCATTGTGGTTTGCTAAAAAAAACAAGGTTTTTTTTAGAATTTCTTAATCCTGCCTTTATTTTTAAATAACATAAGGCAGAAAACATATCTAAAATTCCTTCCTTCCATTTTCCTACAACTGCCCTGTGAGTTGAGTTGGACTGGTCCAAAGTCATCCAGCTGGTTTTCATGCCTAAGATAGAATTAGAATTCAGTCTCCTGGTTTCTAGTCTGATATCATTACCACTGGATCAAGCTGAGTTGCTTGTGTAAAACAAGTGTAATCGGTTTAATA
>JANHJO010004111.1:31228-42020 GCA_032468235.1 Pseudoxyrhopus heterurus
GGGTTTTTAGGGGGGGAAAGCCAAAAAATGGTTTTTCGTGCTAAAAAACCTGGGGAGCACGTGCCGTGCAGCTGGGCTGGGTGACAGCTGGCCTGCCAGGCGATATGGCTCTGTGTGCCATCTTGGGCACACGTGCCATAGGTTCAACATCCCTGCTGTAGGTTGAGGGCTACCTGTAGTTCTTCCACAACCCTATGCTCTCCAGATGTGTTTGATTAGAAAGTTTGGGATTACTGGCTGTGAACTACGGCAGGTAAAATGCAACATAAATAGAACCCTTCAGATTGATGAAGGCAACCCAGCAAGAACAGCATTCATTCTGTGCTCAGGTTCTTGAAATTTTATCTTCATGCCTTCTAACTTGGAGACAGAAAATTCAGTAACAGGATATTTAATTTAATTTAATTAACAGAATTTATATACCGCCCCACATACTGTATATTAAGATTCACTTAAAATATTAAAGCTCTTGCTACCACTTTTTTCTCAATTGTACTCATAATCTTTAATGTAGATAGTTTCTTGCCTTTGGTCACCTTTGGCTTATTATTAAGTTATTATCTTACCAGTTATAAAATATATTTTAATTTGTGAAGTATACCAGTTAAATACCAGTAAAATATTTTGTATTTTAAAACAGTGTTTCCCAACCTTGGCCAGTTGAAGATGGGTAGACTTCAATTCCCTTGCTTTGCTGACAGGTGAATTCTAGGAGTTGAAGTCCACCTATCTTTCAACTTGACAAGGTTGAGGAACACTGTTTTAAAATATTTCGTCACTACTTCTCAAAAGATTGATGGAAATTGCATCCTGGAGTCTGATTTTATTGAAAAGTATGCCCCTGGTTAGAATAAGTCATGTCTTCCTTAGACAAGAGGCTTATGATTTGTCTTGTAAAACTAATATAAAAAAATGATTTATTAGATGCTGTGTATAACTGATTTATTAATATACCTGGATAAATTAAGTGGGATTTCTACTATTTAAGCCTGTTGCCCATTCCTGCCTGATCCATATTTTTCATCATGAAAGCAACATACTGTTTTGACAAACACTATAAGGCATTTGCAGAAGTGATTTGATCAGAGAAGACTCAAACAATTAGTTTGTAGACTAGCCGATTATTTCATTATGAAAGTCATACCTGTAACACAGCTTTGCATTTCAGTTGGCCTCTGCAGAATGCACCTGTACCAGATGCTTCACTCTACAGAAGAAATGTATGTAGTTGAGATTGAAAGCATTCAGGAATTGAAAGGAAATACAAAAAAGTAAATTCTTAAAGGGGATGAACAATAATCCTCAAAATGAGCAAACTGATGATCCAGGTCTGTGTAGTAACAGATCCAACAGATTCATTCTGCTTCCCAAGATATTCTAATTCCGCTTTTGTTTTAAATTGACCTAGACTAAAACTTCAGCAAAGCAGAATGATACAGATGACTCTCAAGCTTATGTTGTTGCTCCAGCTCTTGATTGTTCCAGCCTTCCAAGTACCCTCAATGATATTCCCTGTGAGCCTGTGCTAGTCAGAGAAAAAGATACTGGACTGGTAAGAATGGGAAAGCTCTTTGTATGTATTTTCCTTGGAAATATAAGTACATTCAATTTGAAATCTGAAAGTTATTTGTGACTACAGGAATATTGGTTGTTCAATTCCTCTTATGTCTAAAAATCTGCTTCCCAAAATGTTCTAATCTCCGTTTTGTTTTAAATTGTCATAGACTGAAACTTCAGCCAAGCAGCAGAATGATACAGATGACTCTCAAGCCTATGTTGTTGCTCCAGCTTTTGATTCTTCCAGCCTTACAAGTACTCTCAATGATATTCACTGTGTGCCTGTGCTAGTGAGAAGAAAAGTTATTGGATTGGTAAGAATGGGAATATTTCCATATATTTTCCTTGAAAATATAGGTAGGTGCAATTTTGAATTTATTTGTGACTACACAAACACTGGTTGTTCAGTTCCTTTTATGTCAGAAAGTCCCCAAGAAAGCTAATTCCCTGGGAATTAGTTGAAGTTTAAACACACATGGAAGGCAGCAAGCTGTAAAAGATTATTCTGTGTGTCTCCACTTCCGTTTGTTGTCCTAATCCATGTGTTTTATTTCATTTATCTCTAGTCATATACTTTTCATTCATTCATTCATTCCCTGCCAAATACAAATAACGCAAGGCAATGAACATATCCAACACAACTTCTTCCTATTTTCCCCACAACAACAGGCTGAAAACCAGAGAGCATGGGCACCTGAAGATTATCAGGAGCCACCCTGGAATGTGAACCAAGCTGACCAGTATCTCAAAGTCTCTGAATGTTACAAAGACACAGTAAGTTGATTCTGGTCATAATGAAAATAATTGTTAGTAAAGGGGGGAAAAGCTAGGCTATGAGTGAAGAGTGAATGAGGGTTATAGAGAGGAGGAGAAAAAGTTGCTTCCAAGAAAAACAAAGACCTACATTGACACTTTAAAGCATCTCCAATTTGGTCCCCTCTAGATATATATGCAAGTTCACATAGTCTGTTATTTGGAAAAATTAGAGGATGATCTCAGTATGTTTCAGAATAGAAAAAGAGAGAATTGTTGTGCTCTGTGGATAAAGTTAAACTTGAGATATGGGGGGGAAAAACATAACGTGTCACAATTATATAGTGGAACTAGATAACGTACGGTAGCATTCATAGGCCAGGAAGCTAAGAGATTAACATTTTAGCCTAGAGTTTAGTATTAATGACACTTTGAATTTTTATGAGTGGTTCTGAATTTGAAATTTAAAAAGATGGATTTCTCTTTGATTTTTTATTGGATGGTTTCATTCTCTTTTCAGGTGTCCACTTCTATTTCTTCTAATGGAAAACATAATATTGAAAGCCTGGTAAAATCCAGGTCTAGTTCTCCAAAGATTCATCACAGCATCAATTCCAAGCATTCTAGTACAAATCAGACCTCAAGAGACTTATGTTGTCAAAGTCCAAGATCCTATGTCAGGCAAGAGTGTAGCTCAAGATCTTCTGGCAAGCGAGACCTGTCCACTGAAAGACAGGACAGAAGTTCAAGATTATCCTGTAGGCGAGAACATAGTTCAGGATCTTCCCACAAACAAGAAGTCTCTCCTCAAAGAGAAAAGCATACATCAAAATCTCCTTACAGACAAGAACAGTCTTCTCAGAAACGGGACCGTAGTCCAAAAACATCTCTCATGCAAGAACATGATGTGAAGTCAATGCACAAGCGAAAGCATAGTTCAAGTTCTCCTCCAAAAAAGAAACAAAATTCAAAATCTCAGAAGCTGGATAGGTATTTTGGATAGCTAATTGTGTCTATTTTTTTAAGGAATCAGGCAAGTAAGAAAAAGTAGGACTATATGGATAGGACAAATTAAGAAAAGGACCATGAAAAAACAGGAATTCTCATTAACAAAAAGGAAATAATAGGTGGATATACTCAGCTCTTAAAGAATGTTCTAGTGGGCATCAGACTGAGATACAGACATTTCCACATAAGCACCAGCTTTGCCCTCAGACTTTTTTTTTTTACTTCATTGCTTCATCTTCACTGCATTTTGTCCTCTCCATTGAGCCATTAGTACTTCATTCAGGTTGCATATGTCTTTAACCAGTGAATATGTATATTTTTAGTTTGTAAGAGTAAGACTTAATCTTACATTCTTAATCAGTACCTTAAATTTTAAATGTGATATATTATTTGAGTCAGATTCCTGAGGTTGAATTGAGGCAGAAGGTTTCTGCTGCTCAAGTGAGTCCTTTTCTCCCGCTTCAGGTGGAAAGAGAAAAAGTTGAGAAGTTGTTGCTGCCATTGCAATTACCACTGTCAACAGAGCTCCAGTCCATCCCGAGAGAGTTTGTGGCACAGATGTTGCTCTCCTTCTTACTTAACTTGCAAAGTAGAACACCTCAATGTTCGCAAAGGTTTGCTTTTCCTTAGGATTTATGTCAGAAATAGCTCAGAATGTGTCCTACCTATTCTGTTCTCCTTGAAAGGACTGTGTTTAAGTACCTTTAGTATAATACTTAACAAATTATTGTGACTTAGCTTTTTCTCTAAGCTTCAACCAGAGGTTATAATTGAATGCTTTTTTCTGGATAATGTGATTTCCAAAAGGAAAACTATGGTGGAGCTTAGTATTCAGTTAATAAAAGTGGCCAATGAGATCCCTATGGGAAGCCCAAAAATTATCAAGCATGCGACATGAGTTTATTGAAGTGTCTGTCAATGTTGGCAGGAATAACTACTACTTGTAATTCAATAGATTGAGTAAACTTTTTATACTTCCTTCCATGAGAATATGATTATATTTTGGAAAATAACTTTTCTAAATTAAGAACAAAGCTAATAGTTGGGCCCTCTTGAATATCTTTTTGGACAGAGATTTCGAAAATTATATGGAAGGATATATGACTTCAATTTAATTTAATTTATATTGTGCCTTTATAATTTTTACAAATAACTCAAGGTGGTGAACATATCCAACATACCTTCTTCCTCCCTATTTTCCCCACAACAACCCTGTGAGTTGGGTTGGGCTGAGAGAGTGTGACTGACCCAAACACACCCAGCTGACTTTCATGGCTAAGGTGGGATTTGAATTCACAGTCTCCTGTTTTCTAGCCCAGTGCCTTAACCACTAGACCAACCTGGTTCTATACCAGTATTTTTTTTTTATTTTATATTACTGATATTGTTTTCTCCTTCATTGTTTGCATTTGTTTTGTTTTGGTCTTGGAATAGAAAACCAAGCACCTCTATGAAGAAAATAATAATCTCTTTAATAATAAATTTGTTTTTATTTCACAGAAATAAGAAATGTCTATGGAATGCCATACCACCTTTCTCCAGAGAGGTCTATTGCGGTAAGAGAATATGGTTATATCCTGCTTCTGACCATGCTAAATAAGGGTGAAGAGAAATCAGTAAATTATATCATACCAGAAGAGATGATGCAAAGATGAAAGTATATTCCCACTTCTTCCATTACAATGAAAGGAAATTCAGACTGTCTTCTTTAGGAATTAACATAGAGGTTATATTAATTCTTGGGTATGCAGCCCAATTTTTCTCATTTTCTTCTCTCTTGCCCCTAGGAGAGGCAAAGTTGGTAGGAGACCCTGGTATAGGAGAAAGCTACTAGGCTGCAATTAATATTACACTATCAATTTAAGAGTCTACATTCAGGAATCTCCTGGAAACGTATTTGATAACAGTCACATACATTGTTTATATTTTGATTTATCTTTTGGCATTTGAGTCCTATTACCAATTTTCATGTGTCTATTGTATGATTAGTAATACATTTAATCTTAAGTATGTGTGTTGTCTTTTTTTCTACATTTATTCCTTATGTTTGTAAATTGTTCATTTACCCTTCCAGGAAATTATCTCACCATAAAAATCATTTTGGGAAACTGGATACTTAATTATCTATTATGTACTGGATAATTAGTGTAGATCAGTGATGCCGAACCTTTTTCAGTTTGTGTGCCAAATTGCTTACGTGCACGTGCTCCCGCATGCCCCCCACCCACAATGCAATGTGTGGCCCTCCATGCATGTGCACGCAACCCCCCCCGCGCATGCTTGCACGACCCCTGGGATTTCTAGGGAAAGCCAAAAAACAGCTGTTTTGGGGGGCCTTTTGGGCTAGAAACCCGGGGGTCATGCGCGCATGTGTAGTGGAGCTGGGCTGGGTGACGGCTGGCGTGCCAGGCGACATGGCTCCGTGTGCCACTTTGGGCATGCGTGCCATAGGTATGACATCACTGGTAAAGATAAACACTAGGCTTAATATTGTTTTAATTTGCTGTTACTAACTAAGCATATCTCCCAGTGGAATCACCTGCGTCCCAATGCTATCCAGATGTCTTTGGACTGCATTGTTGCAACTATATTTTGTTTAATTAACAAACAGGGCAGAGTTATTCTGCTGTGCAGCTGTAGGGTTTGTACAATATCTGTACTGTACAAGTGCTGTTTAATCTGCCGGTGGCAATTGGTTGCTTACAACCACTTGCTATAAATGTCTATTCATTCTTCACTCACATATTAAGACAATTACATGACCCCAAAGTGTATATACATTTTTTGTTACATTCCACATCCATGCAATTGGCCATGTATATTATTATAGGACTGGTAGAGAGGGCCTAAATCCTGCCAAAAAGTTCAATAAGAATCCTCACTATAAATTCAACAAAACTTAAATTTTAGAATAAGGCATAGTGCTTATTGTGAAAATGTAACCCCAAATGTACTATGAGACAAGGCATAAGGCACAAATGGGAAAAGTTTGCATATATTAGAGCTGAAAATGGATCCCAGAAATGGACATTCACTGGAAGAAGTTATGGTATATGTAGAAATGTTGTGGTTAGCCTTATGTACAGGTTAGGAATAGTTTTGCTGAATACAGGTAGTCTTTTATTTACGACAATAATGGAGTCTGCCCATTAAGGTCGGGAGGTGATGGCCAGTAAATGAACCACTTCATTTAATGATACCCATCCCTGCTCTCCTTAATGCAATCATTAAATAAATGTGCAAGTTGTTAAAGTTGGTTCCGGGCCGCAGTCATGCGGTCTAGGGACATCAAGGGATGGAGCAGCTTGCTCTCATTCCCAATGTGATCTGCAGAGCTTCCAGAAAGAGGTGTGTGTGAAAAGGTAAATGAGCAATTGGTGATGGAGGCAGGGAGGAGTGTGTGGGACCTATTGGCATGGCAAAGCAGACCCAGTGACTATGGGGACCAAGTTGGATGGGATGGATGGGAAGTAGATGGGGGGCATGCTGCAGGAGCTCTGGGGTCAGTCATAAGGTTGAACAACCATGAGAGCACTACAGCTGCCATAACTTTGAAACGAGGTGGCAACTAACTTTGGCAGAGTCCATAACTTTGAACCATAGCCAAGTGACCAGTTGTATTGTGGACTACCTGTATTGCATTATATATGTGTAGAAATGCTGAGATGTTGGTGTTAGGACACAAAAAACATCTTGTGGCCCTGTGACATGAAATATGCTGTAAATTGGAGTAGATACTGTATAAAACCCAGCAGTGGGCATTGAGAGCATGTACAAGGTTTAAAAGTGATCTCTGTGTTCTTTCTTCTGCAGAATAAAGTCTAGTTTATAAATCCCACTTTGGTGTGCTCAAAGCCACACCAGTATTGGGTTGGGACAACAGGGTAAATAATGTGTACTTTAGTAGTGTTGCAACTCCTAGAATTGCCAGCCACAGGAACTTAGCTGCCTTTCTTCACACATTCCTTATGCTTGTATGCAAATAATTAGGTTAAATTGGTCATGTCAGTAAATCTGTAGGTGAACATATTCTGACTAATTTCCATATGGTACATAGTTAACATGATATTTTTCTGCTTAGCTACATGCAAGCTTGCTATTTATGTGCAGTTGTTTAGAAAAGAGAGAATGTAGGTGCAAAAGTTTAAACATCCTCTATAACCTCTTTTTTGGGAGAAGTATTAGCTTCTAAACATTTCTTATAACCAGCTAAGTGTCTTTTTATTCTTCCTTTGAAATGTTTATGTTTATCTTCGGTTTTTTGTGCCTTTTTTTAAAACTATTCTTTCTTAACAGAACCAAGAAACTCTTCTAGCTCAGAAATATTCTTAGAACTCCTTATGTATGCTGCATGTTTGAAATCCCTCCACAAGTTGCAGTAATATTCAAATCTGGGGACTGTGAAGTCCATTCCAAAACCTTTCTCTGAAGCATACATTTTAACCAGTGATATCTAAATTTTTTCATACAGCTAAATATCTGTTAAATTTATTTACTTATCTTTACTGGGCAATAAATGTTGGTGGAAAATACACTGTTCCGTTTTTTTTTTTTTTTAAAGTGGCTTTCTGGTATTATCTCAGTACTTCCCTTTTGGATCCTGACATAATCTTTTCTCTTTCTGGGCCTGTAGAATAAAAAGGAAATAAGAGAGAGCAGACAAATGGTGGAACCTAAGATACCGATAATTGAAAAGAAAAAAATAGCAACATCAAGGACTGGAAGAAAGACTTTGAAGGTAATTTATAATACATATTTTCATATGTTATGTGAAATAAGCTATATCTTAATTATATACATGTTTTTGATTGTTTGAACATTCATATGTATGCATAGATATCTGTGGGGAGTAAAGGAGAATGTTGTCACATGTCATAACATCATCACAGGAATGATGAGATTAAGTATTATACATCATTCTCATCATGCAACTGACACAAATTAGTTCATTTGCGCAATTGTCAGTGAAAGTTAACACCCAAAAATTCCCTTTAATTTACATCTAGTTTCTTGCACTACAGGTCCTTGACTTACAATTGGTCATTTAACAACTATTCAAAGTTAAAACAGCTCAGAAAGGATCCTTTTCAGTCCATAAAGCATTTCCAGTTCTCATAAAACATTGTGTTGCTCCCTCCCTCAGTCACATGATTGTGATCCAAGTACTTAGCAACCGTTCACACTTACAATGTGAGATTGTCAAGCACCCTACAATCATCTGATCTCCATTTAACAATCTTCTCTATTGAATTCCCCAGAAAGTCAGTGGGGAAGCCAGCAGGGTAGATTGCAAGCTGCTGCCATCAGCAAAAGCATTTCTCCTCCATGCATGGAACAGAATTCTTGTGCTGGGCTGGAGAAACGAAGCTCAGGTTCCAAAGATCTGAGCTTCGTTTCTCCAACCCGCAGCAAGCTCTCAAAGGTTAGGGAACTGGTCTTTTTTTTTTTTTGCACCAGAAAGACAGGGGCAACTTGGCAGGACAAAGGGCAGTGGCAGAACCAAGAAAGGCAGGGGAGCCCACTGTTTTTCTTCCCCATTGTTTCTTGCTGGCAAAACAGCTTTTGGTGGGCATGTGTGACAGCCACTTGAGAGATGGGAAGCAGAACATGGGGTATCTTGAGATGGGGGGAAGCCTTGGGAGACCCGAGGCAAGTGGGTTTGAGCCTGCACTAGGCTTTCCAGGATATCTCCTCTCCCACCCCCGGGCACCTCATGCTGCACTTAAAGAACTATCTGTTCATTTAACAAATGCATTGGGAAGAGCGGAGATGGCTGGTCATTACTTGAGGCAGTTCATTTAACGTTTCTCCTGCTTTCAACCCTAATGGGCAGGCTTCATTACAGTCATAACATGAGGACTATCTGTACTGGAAAGTTAGATCTACTTTGCAGCAAAATTATTACATCAATAAAGGAGAATATTTGTAGCTTAGAGTTGAAATGAGGGGTCCTTAGGGCTCCCTGAGCTTACTTTTTTTCTTGCAGACGTTTCATTACCCTAACTAGGTAACATCATCAGTGCTAGTAAGGAGTGCTGTTTGCTGTCAGTTTATATTCTGCTGTCTTGCTTGTCTGTGTGGGTGGAGGTGGTCTTAGGGATTCTTTGTGGTTGGGCTGTTTACTGATGGCTCTTTGGCAGTTTCTTGATTGGAGTATTGTTTACTTGATTGTTGGTCTGAAGGTTAAGGACCCCTCAAATTATAGACCTCCTTTTTCCTAAGAATTCAAAATGGGAATATTGTATACAGTCTACTTTTACACAATGCTTTGCCGCAGGAGTTTCTTTAAATTGGGGAGGCTGTCGTTAGCCTTGTTAACTATATATCTCATTGTGAAATTTATTGATACAGTCATCAACCAAAAAAGAGAAAACAAGCTCTCCTTGCCACCTTAATGCTGAAGAAGAAACTAATTCTTCAGTCCCATCCTGGACTCCTAAAGACCGATCTGCAGCAGTGCTGGCAAGAAAAGAAGAGCTTGAACAGGTAAGGAGAAGCTGAGCTTCTTCCCCACTGGCTCCCAGATATGACTGATGAAGATAACAAAAAAAATGGTAGAGAAGAAAGAAAGAAGAAGACCTCAGAAAACTAGTTTTGGAGTCAGAGGACTTAGCTTGTATATTTCATCTTCCTGCTTAAGGATTGGGCTTCTTTGCATTTGCTTATTTATTTTCAAGCCATTTGTAGCTGAGACTATAATCAAGAACTACAGAATCAGGGAACATAAGCAGACGTTATGAACCCTAAATCTTAATTTGTAAATTAGATTTTGAGAATTCATGGTTTGTTTATAATGAGTATGAAAGGAAGACGACCCTGATGAAAACAGGCAAGTAATATTGCATGTTTCACTCAAGGTCATCTTTCTTACTCAATACACCTGCCTTTAATACTCTAGAAGTAGCTAAACAATGACCGTCAACATTTCCACAATTGGCCATGAACTGTGGCTGCTAGAAGAGATTTTTCAGAAGGCCCGGTTTTGCCACCTCTGCTTTAAAGGAATAACTTTTTCATTATCTAGTTGACAGCCTTTGTTTCAAAGAATTTATCTTCTCTGCCCAATCAGCATACATTCTCAGTGTTACATCCAGTTGAGCTCAGTGATGTTCCAAATGTGGATGGGGCTGTGACACAAGGGGAACTTTACCTATATACTGAATTCATTGTGAATTCATTGAATTCTAATCGTTTGAAATAATACTGCTACTATCCACATGCATATGGTACCATAGTCAGTGTATTCCAGGAAAAAACAAAGACAAAAATTGCACATATGAATGCTTTGTGCATTCTCTACTTTGAACTTTTAAAAAAAACAATGATACATATTTACTTTCATATATTACTAGCTGATTACCCAGTTTCGCCCGGGTATATCGTCCCATCGCTGCCTCTGCCTCTGCCTCTGCCCCTGAAGCTGAGGTGGTTGACTGCCCGGCCGCTGGCCACTGGCCACCCATGCTCCACAGCT
>JANHJO010004111.1:47730-76767 GCA_032468235.1 Pseudoxyrhopus heterurus
CATTGTAAACCGCTTAGAGAGGGTTGCAAGCCCTGATAGGTGGTATATAAATACAATGCTATTGCTATTGCTATATTAAGCTTTTTGGGAAATTATATAGGCTTTTTTGCTATCTACATTTTTTTCCTCATTGGAATTCTTTGCAATTGTGCTTTTAAGAACTTGTGTTCTATAAATTACTTATCTTTCCCAGTTTCTCCTGATATTTATTGTTCTGAATTCATTAAAATCTGCTTTTTTGACATCTAAGATATGTAATCAATTACACCTAGTGCTAGTTTCCACTAATTTCAAGAATTTCAGTATTATATGGTCATTTTCATCCAAAGGTACCATTTCTACGGTACTATTATTGCCATTGTTGTCTGTATTGGAAACTACCATCAGGCCAATGATTGGTTGGCTAATTCTGAAGTCCTAGAACACAGATGTCAAACTCACCATGTCACGTTGCTGTCACGTGATGTTTTGCAATGTTTTACCCTTCGTGGAGCTGGGGTGGGCATGGGCTGCACATGATGCATCCGGCCCGCAGGCCGTCAGTTTGACACCCCTGCCCTAGAACCTCCTATAATTGATAGTAATAGTCAGCTGCCTTCTACCTACAATACACTGGCATAGATTGCCTTCAAATGTGCAGTGATGATAGAGGTTAGTTGCAAACTCAGTGGAAGTATATTGAGGTTGTATTACCTACAGAATCTTAAACAAAACTGCAAGAGAAATTCAATAATAGAAAATCTTCATCTGGGCAAGATCAAATAGCATCTGTTCCACCCAAAATTCTAGAGGATGATATACAAGAGCCTTACCAACTGTACCTGCCCTTTCCTCACAGCCATCTCTTTGAGTTCTTGCAGTTTCAGAGGAGCTGTCAGGGCTGCTGTTTCTAGCTCTTGAAATTGGGGTGGAGTCCGGGGATGGAGCAGAGATGAAAGCAGAGTCAGAGGAATCTGAGCCACTGGAAGACAGAGCTGATTCCTTTTCCAAACTACAGGCCTCAGAGCAAAAGAGAAGACCATTGCGAATGGTGATCGGCTGACCCAGCAGTGCTTTATGGCAAAGGCTGCAACAGAAACACGAGTCTTTGCTGTGCCAATGTTGACCTTGTAGTACGATCTGTTTACTGTTGACACCTGTGAGAAGAGAGTAATCAACAAGCATTTCACCTCCTGCAGTGTTTCTGAAATACTATTTATGTCCTAACTTGCTTAAGAACAATCTGTCCGTTATGTTGCAGACTTTTAAAAGACAGAATAAAAATTCAAGTTTCAAAATGTGTAAACGAAAGATAACACAAGATTAACATTAAATCAGAAATTTTTATAAACATGAAGCAGCATTGCATGCTAAATTAAGTTTTAACATTGTGAACCTTGTCCAAACTTCACAAAGCTATATAGCCGCACTAGTGATAGTGATTCTATATTACTCTTTTCCTTTTTACTTTTCTTGGGAGAGAAACCTCTGGCCTTCCAGCTGTTGTTGAACCACAGAATTTTGTATTATCAGGTGGCTTTGAAAACAGATTAAATACCTACTGCAACACTATCTCACATACAACCACTCACTCAGATTTCAGAACCAGAACCACAGATTTCAATGAAACTTATTCCTAGATAGTAAATATAGGATTCCAGCCACAAACCAATGGCTAACAGCCACAAAATCCACTGAATGAACCCCAGTATCAGCATTTATCAAATCCAGAGAAAGCTAGTTAATGAACTATAATTTAGGCAGTCATCATAAACAGTTAACCATATTATTCAGAGGTATAATAAATCTAAAATTACTATATGCTTGATACCTATTACACTATTTGAAAGCTCCTCAGTGATATTTTGAGTTTACAGAAATTTCCATTTGATCCAACAAAACAAAATATATGTTTAGCATTGCAACTACTGCATTATCCAAGATACTTTCAATATCTACTGTATGTAATTCTGATTAGACGATTACTACTACTACTGTTATTGTTTTTGCATAGAATATGACCTAATCCTAGCAGCTGTAAATGAAGCTAACACCTTGAGCTACAAATATCAGAATGGAAGATCTTGTTGTAGTAAATTGGAATAGATTTCTATATTTGCAACTGTAAAAATTATAAGGAGTTGACCTAATTATTAAATTAGATACAAGGGCATATTAAAGCTTGTTAATTTCCTTTGTAAAGGTTTAGCCTTTTGCGTAGCTTGGTAGCAATAATTTGAACTTCAAACCTAACACCTAGTGGTATGGCCTTAAAATGGATACAGCTAATGTATCACAGATGCTTGACCTTAAGACACTTAGAGGTAAGTCACAAGAAACCATCACTTAAACACTGAACTTTATGGTACATGTTGATAATATGAAGAATATTAGAAGTGTGAAAAGTGATAATAAGGTCAACCTAATAGCTTATCAAAACATTCCACAGGAAAAGATGCTGTATAATTGCATTAACGTTTTTATCTCATCTCAATACTGATATAATCTGGAGAGTAGGGTTACTGCAAAATCTCTTCCCTCAATTTGTTGGCAGGGAGCCCAGTGATCACTACAAGTAATTTCCAATAAAGAATGCTTTGTTGATTCTATCTTCAAATGCTTTGGTTCTATTTTTAAGTGAGCATTTTTCTCATAACACTATGAACACCAAATACATAATAATTAAAATATATACCAGACCAAATTCTGAGTCATGGACATGCACAAATGCCATAGCGATGGCATGAGATGAATTATATTCTTATGTACTTGCATATGGTAGCTGGTGCAAATCTGTAAATAGCAAGTTTTCTGTCATGTTGTATCTTGATCATGTCACTTCCCTCTCCCATTATCTTCTCCAGTAGATGCTCATGTGTATCTTTATAATCAAGTCCCAAGTAACCTTTAAGTAACATTCCGGCAATCTTTAGGCAAGTTGATACTTCTGAAAAACGGGAAGGGCCATAAACTCTAGGCACATGCATTGCTTGCAAGAACATGCCAGATTCACTCCTTAATAGGCAGCTCTGATCTAGATGGAGTGATGATCTGAGGCAGGTTCATACTTTCCTTCACAAGTCTACAGAAGGATTCTGGACCTACCAACAATCTCTCCACAGGCTTGACAGATATCTGCATAAAGACTCTCAAAGCAAGCACAGCAGCAGGGTTGCCCACCCTTCATCACATATTGCTGAATGCTCAGAGGCAAATCACACTCGAGACAGCAAAAGTGTTCTTCATGCCAGCGCATGCCTTCTGCCTCCACACACTCAGAGGTGAAGATCAGCTGAAGAGACATAAGAGATGAAAACTCATATTGCTGTGAATTAGATATTAAGATGAAGTACACAGTGTACCAAGATCAATGTTCTTCCTAAGGTAAGAGCACAGGCTACAAAACTATTATTTACTCAACACCTTTGCAGTGACCCTAT
This sequence comes from Pseudoxyrhopus heterurus, assembly GCA_032468235.1. NCBI lineage: Eukaryota > Metazoa > Chordata > Lepidosauria > Squamata > Pseudoxyrhopus > Pseudoxyrhopus heterurus. Next base: position 51,150 of record JANHJO010004111.1, read on the forward strand.
CCTATAAATCAAGCTTTCTGCTTCAAAATACACCATATTTATCCAACTGATAATGTTCTCTTGACATATATCAAATAGGTCATAATCTATTCTTTAAATATCTCCAAAGTTATTAGCCTTGAAACCATGTTAATATGTACACTTCGTTTACTTTTGCCTGATTTGATGTTTCTATGACAATTATCACTACCCAGCACAGTCAAGAATTCTGAAACTCCAGTAATAACATATTGATCTCTGCATATTCTTCGTGTTTTATCTTCCTATACCTTGTACTGTACCTAATTCCTAATTCCAAGATCAAAAAATTGAAGGGAAACAAATTTAGGAATTTCTACAAGGGACAAGAGAGAGAGAGGTTAGATCTCCTCAAAAATAAAATCTCTCCAATTATGATGGAAAAAATTAAAAATCCCTCATATCATGAATGTTCTCCTATGGGTTACAGGATTATAACTCCAATCTATCAATCTGGATTTGAAATGGCCAGGCTAGATATATCAGTTGATTTAGTTACAAGAGCACAAACATACCTACCTGATCACATGAAGCACAGCGAGGGCGGAAAAATTCTGCATGGTGCCGACCACAAAAAATCTTCTCATCTCGATGGAAGTAAATTAGATCTATGAGTGGTTGCTGGCAAATGTGGCAGACAAAGCAGGTAGGATGCCAACAGCATTGTTCGCCCAGCTTAGAGGCAAATACACCTTGGTCTCCTCCGATTATATTCTTACCACACTAAAAATCAAGCAGAAAGAATTTCTTTTATCCAAGAGCCTTAATTATAACTTTCTTCCTTCTGTAAACTATTAAGACTGCTATGCTTTAATAATTAAATACTTTAATAATTAAAATCAAATTATTTTACCCAGGCAATTTAAATTGTGAGTGAAAGGAACATGCATAATGCAATGTTAGCAAATTGCATTTGTTTGCCTAGATGTTTTTTCTGTGTACAGTTCTATAGTGTTTGCTGTTTTGTCACGTACAAACTCACAACGTCACATTGTCATGTGACATATTGTGACTTATTTCCTTTGCTAAACCAGGGGTGGACGTGGCCAGCACACAACGAATCTGACCCACGGGCCACGAGTTTGACACCCCTGGTCTAGTATATATTGGTTTTCATAACAGGAGGCAACCATTCTGTGTCCCTTCAACCATTACAAATATTATATAGTCATTTCTTGAATATCTAAGATTTCAGTAAACACTGCCTATATCTTTTTCAAATATACTTTCTCCGACATAAGAACCTACAACTTCCATCTGCACCTGTTAACCATATCCAAAATTAGTATAACTGCAAAGATCACACTAAGCAGGGAAAACAGGACTAGAGATCAGCCCAGACATCTTCATAATATGTCCAATATTATGGTAAGAATAGCTCACATTTCTGCATAAGTACTCTTGAGCTTTGAGAGGCAGATGACATAAAACTCCCTGTCCCAGCGATTCCTGTCGCCGCCATGCAGCAAAGGTACGGAGTTGTTTTCTTTCCTCTTCAGTGATGAATGGACAATATCTCTCCTTAAATTAAAAAAAAAGCAAAAATGGTGCCAAGATTGAAAAGAAGCAACTAGATAAATATGTATATTTGAGATGCAGGAACAAAGCAGAGAGACAGGTGTCGATCAACTTGCAAATATTTTTGAAGTTTTATTGTGATCCCCAAAGATGCTTTTCAGACTTTCTTGTTTTTTGTTCCTTGAAAACATTTCGTTTCTCATTCAGCTTCTTAGGTGAGAAGCAAAACGTTTTCAAGGGGGGAAAAAAACCCTAAGGAAGTCCAGTTGCCTTTTGAAAAGCACACTTGGAACAACCATAACCTGGATGATTGAGAATCTGTATAGACATTTATTATAATAACAGAATTTTATTTTCACATTTGCATTTTATTCTGCTTGGTTAAAAAAAATTGGCTTGTAAATATATAAATGAAGCTCTTGCTGCATATAGTTATCTTATTAGTCAAGACCGTATCATGTATATGTTAACAATAAATCCCAATATTTAGTTGGCAGCTCATTTCTCTACCAGTTTCCCTCTTAGCTTTTTTTCTCTAACATGATTCTGGAATTCTATGCATATCTACTCAGAAGAAATCCTACCATGTCAAATGTGACTAACTCCTAAGTGAATAGACAGATGGCTTGGCTTTTCTCTAAATCCTATTTTTGTCCAATACACGTTTGGAAGGAAAAGTTTTTAAAAGCCTGGGCAGTGTGTCCCAATTTAGTGATCTCTTTAATATCTGAGTATTAATTTTGACATTGGTGTTGGAGTCAGTCCTGCCCGTATGGAGGGTACCAAATTGAGGAAGAAAGTGCTAGGAGTTGGCTAGGTCATTAGAACAGCATTGCAGCAATAGCTTTAATCAAAGCTGGTTACTAGTGGATGTGAATCCAAAGAGGTTATTTGTAAAGGTAGCATATTCTGTGTAGACAGAAAGAGATATTAACTCTATCTTTACTTCAGTGGGCCAGAAATCACTTTCAGTTGTTTATTCTTGGGAACAGCAATAAAATCCCCAGTCGACTTTCCGACCGGAGTATCCTAGAGCAGGGATTCCCAACCCCTGCTCCGTGCACCAGCACTGGTCGGCAGCATGTCAGAAACCAGGCCACACAAACAAGCAAAGCCCCATCCGCGGGATGCAAGCAGCACACGAAACCACACCCCGTCCGGTCTGTGGAAAAACCTCTCTCCACAGAACTGGTCCCCAAAAGGTTGGAGGCCGTTGTCCTAGATTAGAGAACCTTCATGCGAACATTAGTTGCAAGTAAGTTTGGTGATCTATATAACAGTGGGACTCTGGCACAAGGGGCCATAGGGGCCGTACCAAGGTATCTTCCCAATCACAGTGATGTCAAAATTACAAAATGTGTCATGATATGCAATGCAACCTTGCATTGCAAGTAAGAACATGAAGAATAAAATTGTGTTACCATGCACATTTCATCACTTGTCCCCTCTTTTCCAACAGGCACTTGAATCACCAAGTTAGTGCATTTTTATTATTTATTTATTTATTACATTTCTATACATACAGCGTTTGTTTGGTTACCTTTTCTCCTTGTTACCATATAAAGAAAGAGTAAGAAAGCTTCTCCTATTGCTGTTTTTCAGAAAGATCATGAAACTGCATGACTAGAATTTGAAAAGAATGGATAGCCCAAATAACTTTTTCAGTGCAAACAAGGGGCACAAGAAAATGGTTTTAGCAGGACTCTTCAATCAAGTGATGCACGAGTAAGAAAGACCCGGCAAACCCTGGGTAAGGTTTTAAGAAGCTTACATCGCAATCTTGTGGAGGCAGCTGGTAGAGGAGAATTTTGATACGGAGCTGATTGTGAATAGCAGCAGGTACCACAGCTGATGAAAAAGAGCTACTGCTTTGTAAAAATAAATAAGATGGAAATGAAACAGTGATATTTCTATGTATTGGGGAAAAAGTTTTCTGCACTATCTTTGTCTTATAGGTATCTTCTCAGCTTGATAAAGGAATCTGAGGTCCTTCCCACATTAAGAGATGAAGGGATAATTAAAACAAACCAACAGAAAGAAGAGAGCTAATTTACTTTCCATTTATTGTATAGCACGTAGGAAAAAACTAGGAAAAAAGTTTGACAAAGGCTAAATCTATCCTCCTGCATATGAATTTGATCAAGCAGTTAAGACTTGAGATGGGCAGTCTCCGCACTGAAAAAACAGAACAATTGGGCAAAAATGATTTTTAAAAAACATTTCGTTTCCTGCACTTTTCCTTAGCCTTTTTCCTGAAAATTAAAAATACTGAAAAATATATTTCCTAATACATTTATTTATATTATACGATAAAATTGTTAAGATGAACAGAAATAAGTTTATACAAACAAAAACGTTTTTGGAAATACAGCTAATTAAGAAATAAGTGAAGACACAAGGGCATAGTGAAGCTTTCCTTAGTATAGTTTTAGTATGAAAATGATAAATTATCAGACATAGAAAATACTGATAATTTCAAATTCAGAAAAGAAGACTGATTAAACAACATTTCATAATTCTGGAAATTATGAGTAGTCTGTCTTTCTCACATTTTAATTAAGTTTAATAAATCAAATTATACATGAATCATTTTATAGAGCAATACAATTGTTTTATATCTATAAAGAGCATAAGAATTACACATATTTCAATTTTCCTCCCCGTTAGTGTTTCCTCCCCAAAATGGAAAGGGGATCTTTGTTTTTTCCCCACTCCTTCAAAACTGCCAGAGTGTTTACATCTTCAAGTGATTTTACATTTTCAAATTGTAATCATCTACTGATTACAATCCACCTGTTTTCAAATTATTTTCTGGAATCAAGCTTGACAATAACAAAAGGACATGTGTGCAATACTGACATATACACAGATTCGTGTGATGTGGGCTTGGTCCCAGATCCAGAAGTAGCAAAAGGCAGTAGCCAACCTTGCTACTGTCACAACTCCAAGTGATTGTCAAATGAAAACACTCTTCACTAGCCAATCTGGAAAAAATCTCAGGATAAACCTTGTGAATAAAATCCCAGAACTTCAAACTTGTCTGTGAAATTGAGGGGGGGAAACATCCTGGAGTAAGGCAGTGACAAACCATATTGTTTGAAGACAAAAATGATCTGCGTATAGTCTTCAAGGAGTCAGACCTGAGGGAAATTTTACCTCATACCAAAAATAATACATCACACAGAGATGTAGACCTGAAAGCGTCTTACTGGCTCTGATGGAGGAAATTCAGTGGTTGGACCTGGATAATCTTCCAGGGCGCAGCCAGAATCACTGTCTGAAGATGAAGCAAGTGGTAGAGAAATTACAGTTCTACTACATGGAGACCTCTCTCTCTGGGACCAAATATGGCTTGGCTGGGACATCCGCAGAAAGGAAGTGCTGGAAAAAAAAGGAGTCTATCAAAAAAAAAAAAGGCCAATTCTTTCCCTTCCCCTTACAGTCTACCAAGAACACTGTTAAATATTCTACCCCAACATGGCACCTCTCAGATGAGATAGACTTTGGCTACCAATGTCTCAATTATACAGGATTACTGACATATATTTAACATAAATTACTAAGATTTTCTACTATATCTGAGAGACAGAGGAGTAACAGAAGCAAATATTAATTGAAGCAAGTATTTCACAGGATCATTGCAATTTGGGGGGGGGGGTAAGTGAGACTTGTACTCATGTGGCCTTTTAAACCAAAAGGATACTTACTGTGGGGGATTTTCCTTTGGCCCTACATATATTAGTTAATCAAATTAAGAGTTCTTGTTAAAAGAACAAGCATAGTCATGTTCTATAGACATAAATTATACTGCTAATCATTTTGAATATGACTAATTTCTCATTCACATATGGCTAAGGGGTACAGGTTTCATTCTGCCCTGTTGCACTCTTTATATTGAATGCCTTATATTCACAAGAAACCCTGTTATGATTTTTAACTTTTGCAAAAAGTCTGTAGAGATTCTCAGTCATCCAGGTCATGCTTGTCCCAAAGGTGCTTTTTCTGGAGGCAACTGGACTTTCTTGAAGTTCTGATCTAACTTTTGATCTCCAAAATGGCAGCCAATATGCTTTTGGAATTTGTCAAGATCTTTACTCCACTAAATTTTCTTAAATACTATGCTAACTGTAAATGGGAAATGGACATGTCACAAAGTAAAGCACAACCCTCCAGCCTAAGTTTTATTCCCAGAATGTTTCTAGGTCCCATAGGTGTTCTTAGAAATTTGTTTTAAAATGGTTGCTATAGCCAAATATTTACTTGAGGTACCCCCTCCTGCTATAACAAAAGACAGGGAAAAGATAAGTAGCATCCTATGAAGTTAGCTGAAATGGGAAGGAACACTCACACCAAATTCCTTTCTGATATGGCTATTTTGTGAATAGCTATGTCAACTTTTTTGTGAGACTACCCAAATCAAAGGTGCCCATCATCTCCAAAATTTGGGGACCTTTGCTTTAAACAACTTCCAGACTTACAAAAAATATTAATACAAAAGTACTAGAAATAAAAATTACTGGTCCCTTAACAGGGCTGAAATTGAAATAACTTTGTATTGCTTCAAATAACTTGGTATTGTTTTCTATACTCCTGGGTTCCACAAAGAACAGGCCCAAAGTGCCCATTGAAGTAGCTTTGGTGAAAATTCTGATGGTAATTGATACTGATGTTAATTCTAGGCTTCTTTCATTCCAAAGATGCACATTTGTATTCCAACAACTTTTTAAAGCAAAAAAACATAATTCTTCCATATGGTACTGGGATATATCCTAATGTATAGCTCTGGAAATTACTTCAATCTAAGTACAATCTTTCTAATTCCTAACTTTATTTTGTGAGTCTGGATTTCTGGAGGGTTAGGTCTAGATCACAATAAGGTTAAGTCTAGATCACAATATTTTCATTATCAGCTAAATTGAATTTATCCCCCTTGTATTTGGCTCCATTATACTTACAGAATCCTATCTTCTCACAACCACGTTAGATGTATGGTTTCTCTCCAGAAGGCCTTCTCAGTACCAGGATTAAGGAGTGGTAGAGTCCCCTCTAAGCAAGAAATAAGGGATACAAGTGATTGTAATTTGAATGGAATACATTGCTCTTTGAAACCCACTGATCATTTATTTAATATAACAATTCACAATTATAGAATAGCCTTCTCATTAGTAAGATTCAACCTTGCTCTTGATACTGTATTTGGGAAAACACATATTATGTGAGAGTTCATTCTTACAAACAGAACATGTCTTGCCAAGTTTATTGTGTATTTTATAAAGATACTTTGTCTCACTTTTCTCATTTTTCTGCTTCTACAGTCCTTCCAATATTATTACTAAAATGCATCAAAACCACATTTTTCCTTACCATCAGATCTAGACACGCATACTAATGTTACTTATTCACTCAAACTGCCTTTATTTTTCATTGTGAACCACATAAAGCTTGGATGAGACACAGTGGCAAAGACATGCAAATAAACAAGGAACCGTACCAGACATATGCTTTTTCAAAGACTAGTAGATGATTTCACATAATCCCTAATTTGTTACAAATTGCCTACAGGTGTTTGTTAACTGGAAGAGCATTCATTTTTTTCTCCTTCTTAAGGCCATGACTATTTCATAAATGGTTGACATAATACACATTTAAAGTCATGCCTATTAATATAAATGTTGGCTCTTGTTCCATTTAGGTCTACCACTAGTGTTAAAAACTCATATGTGAAAAGTTTTTGCCAGCCACAAACACAATCAACTAGTGTGATATCCTTGTTGTGATGTGATTGTTGTGTGGATACATAAATTGATAGCAGTAACTATCAATTATTAATTGATCACCCTAAAGCCTAACCCATTTGGCAGGAAGAAGAGCACATTAGTTGAAATAAGTGGACATAATTGATTGGTGCTTGAAACTTACTGAGGGGCAAAACATTTTGATGGCAAAAACAAAAGCCCAAATGTTTCATCAGCTAGTGCTAACAACATTAACAGTGTTATTTACAACAATGCTTTACTCATTTTCTGAGAAAAAAATTCTCTATCGCCTCTTATTGAACATACATTCCAAATTTCCACAGATTCTGGAATGAAACAAACCATAATGGACAGACATCTTGTCAAGCTAGCTGAAGAAAACAGAGGCTTTGTGGTTTCAGGAGTGAAGGGCACTGCTTCAATTACTAACCTTGTAGGCCACACACTATTATATATGCAAATAAATGTACCTGCATTTAGAGTTAAGTAGCGACTATTGCCAGTCAAGAAATGAAGAACTGTATGGGTCTTTCTCCACTGATGAGTTACAGCGCTACTTACCCAAGCTTGACTTGGCAGAAAACTGCTATTTTGCTGTCCCCATTTCTGATCCCTATTCTGATTCTACTGTATTTGTTCTGAATCACTGCACACCCCTGCAAACTATAAAAAGCAGAACATTCCTTGGATCTTCTTAAATGAGTGAAGCAAAAGTGGTGGCATTGTTTTTAGGGGAGCCCTTTTCTAGTCTTGGGTCCCTGGCTTATGCCCAACTTTGCCACTACACAATTGAGGACTCACACATCCTGTCTGTGAGAAAGCCTGACAATGGCCTTTTAGTCTTGCCCTGGGCTTCATTTCCTTCCTGACTCTCCTGAAAGCATTGTGGAGATTTGCCATTTTATGTAAACCTTTCAAAATGTCACCCTTTTATTTTTGCTACTTTACTGAGTTTAAATATAATTATGTTGTTTAATGCTGTTTCTTGTAACTTTTTAAAAAAAGTTTCAAGGCTTCACAGCTTTAAGAAGCAGAACAGACATTTCATTCAACACACTTGGACTGTTCGTGCTGTGACTAGTTGAATTAATACCGTAGGCTTGGCATGTGCCCAGATTAGCAGCAAATCCGCTGCCATTGTGTGCAAACTGTTATACAATTACTGATACATAAGCTGGCACTTGGGTGTGTGGCAAACCTATCAACACTATCCCAGACTTAATTCAAACTGAGTTGATGTAATGAGTCCAACTTCCTAAAAAAGTTATGAGTCAACTCCATTTTCCCCAAAAACATTTTCCATTCACACAGCCATATATTTACATGGCAAGGATGCAGATACTGTTCAACAGTTCATTTTCAGAGATATGGAAATCTTTTGGTTCTGATGTTAGACTCAGTTTTTATCTACTCTGGCTGTGGGATACTGATTTTTCCCTTCACGCCTTCATAAGCCTGCAGTGTTAATCATTCCCAGATGCTTGGGCAGGGGTTTCACATACTGGGCAGCTTTCCTGGTTAATGATTATGGAAAGAAACAGGCTGATTTTATAACTCCTCTTTTCCAACTCTCGCTTGCTGACTTCCTTCCTCTTGTCCGTTTCCAAAACAAAAGGGGTTTTGATGGCAGCTTGATGGTTCAGTTCAACTTCTGTGACGACTTGGATACCTTCCCAGAGACCAGCTCTCTCTAGTTAACTTTCCTTTCCCAACACCAAAGTGAGCAGAGAAAAAGGGGGAGAGGTAGCCTTGAATGGGACTGAGGAAGAATGAAGATGCAACAGCCTGACTCTATTAGGAACCATCAGTGGTTATAGCTTTAGTGGCAAAGAGGTGATCCAATCAGATGCTGTTTCAGCATATAGTTATAAAAAGCTTTTCTGTTCAACCAGCAGGTAGACAGAGAGCAAGTACACAAGTTCTACCTGATTCATTTGGGACATTTCATAATTTCTGAAATTCACCTCAGAAAAGAACTACTAATTTAGAGGGACATATAGTCAAAGTCAAATATAGCATAAATTACTCTAGCTTCAACTACTTACCAATATGTTTTAAGTTGGGAGAAGGAATGGGCACTTCTATACCTTGCCATTAGATTGCAAACAGCTGTCCCCAAACCCAACTTTCTCTTCTCCGATTTCTGATTTTCAACACACATTGTTGGATATCATTGGTACCTCACTACAAAATGGCAGTTACACAATTAAAAATCTTCAGCAGACAGAAAGCAAGGCAACTGGAAACTGTAAAGATCAGCAACCAACTATAGAGTTTAATGACCAATTATTTTCAAGTGCTTCAGAAGCATGCCTCATTTTTGGTACTGTACAGTCTTCTTAAATATAATTAGCAAAGAAAGCTCAAGTTGTTTAGCTTGCATCTGGATCAATAATTACTTCAGCAATTTAACTGGTGAGCAGGAAGAAAAATAAAAATAATACAGGTAATCCTTGAGTTACGAATGTAATGCTTACGTTTGTAACCTGAGGATTCGTTGGAGTGAATCACATCAAACAAATGTGATCACTCCCTGCTTTCGCCCACACATTCGCTAACTGAATGCACCGGTCGTTAAGTGAACATGAGGTATCTCCAGGGGCCATGGGAGGGCCTAGCAATGGAATAGGCCACCAGACCCACCCAAGGCCTTCTCTGACCCACTGAGATACCTTATGCTTCCTCTCCTGGAGTCCCCACAATTTCTCCCCCCACCCCATCCTGCCGTGCCAGATCATTTACCTTGGGAAGATCTAGCAAGCTGTCTCCTCTCCAGCCTCTCTGCTGCAATATTTTTGCCTGCTTGCACTCTTGGCTCAAAAAGCATTTGTAAGCTGGTGAGACTTTGGGGCAGTGAAACTGCACTGCTTCAAGCCTCCCATTGGCTTGCAAACACTTTTCGTGCCAAGACTGGAAGCTTCTGGGGGCCATGATCTCACGCTACTGATTTTGCGTGATCTCGCACTACAGTACTTTAGGCCCCTGTTTTCTACCAATGGAGGTCTGTAGCAGAACCGTGGCAAAAGGCTTTGCAAACGGAGGGAAGGTCTCTCCGTTTGCAAAGCCTTTTGCCACAGATCTCTTGCAGGCTTCAGTGTGCAGTGAACAGAGGCCTAAAATACTATAGTGAAAGATCACACAAGATTGGTAGCGCAAGTTCTCACGTTACTTATCTCGCATGATCTCGTACTACTTTAGGTTTCTGTTCTCGGCGAATGCACCGAAACAGGCAAAGGAACTGATGGCTCGCTAGATTGTTATAAAGTAAGTGACTCTCCACAGGTCCAGTTCAGTGCAGTGCCTCTGTGGTCGTTCATAAGTGTGAACAACTGCCATGGTGCTGCAACATTCGTAACTTCGGGACTGTGCCGTAAATAAATGGGGGTGGGGGTAATGTCATAACTTTGAACGTTGCTAGGTGAACTATCATAACTTGAGGATTACCTATAGTTGATTTTATCAGATTACAATACCTTACCCCCCCCCCCCAATGCAGGACAAATATAGATAACTAGTATAGATAACCATTGGAGGAGAGGACTCTTTCTCTAGCAAGGTTTCCAAGAACAAGTGGCCATATGAAAAAATAATAATTGTATAACAGCAGAGGGGTGGGCAGGAAAAAAAATGTTTCTTTACGGCCTGTACAAATTAAGAGGTTGAATTAAGTTCAACTTTATCAGTGACATCTAACTGGAGTAGACTTATTATCATCTAAAATAGATGAAATAATCATGCAGTGAAACAAATCCAGCACCAGAAAACTCCTATTTAGTGAGAATTCAGGAGGACTAGGTGACACTCTATATTATACATATGATCAAAACACTATTATCACTATTTTAATTGAATTTAACAATAATTAATGTTTATTTGCATATTAGCACAGATTGAATGAAGGCATTCTTATGAAGCCAAACTTAACTGGGTTCTTGCAAATCCTTAAGAATTTGTACAAATCATAACTTGTGGCTTTCAGAACCCTAATCAATTGTAATCTACTAAACAAACTGTGGTTAAGACTAATTTAAACTGCATTGAGTACTTCCAATTCCACTTAAACTGGATCTAATATATTGCATTTTTCTCTGCAAACAAAATCTTTATAGAAAAGAGACTTTAATCAAAATGAAATGCTGAGGATACCTATTTCAATTAAACTAAAAGACCTACTTGGATGTAAATGACTTGAATCAGTTTTCAGATGTCTTCTTTTTAAAACAACATTTGTAATGTATGTAAGATTCTCAAATGAATTGTTGCAAGAGTGTCAAAAATTCCATACTGTATAGTATGGAAATTTTTCACACAAGTTGTTGTGCGAGCCTTCACTTTCACATAGCAGGTAGACTACTTGCAGTAATACTCTGGCTTTAATTTTCACCAGTATATTTAGGTTCAAAAGCCAACATGTAAATTAAACAACAATATATAAGCAATAATCTGGATTGTAGTACCCAGTAATATATTTGTGGTTTCCCCAGAACATCTTTACTGGAAATTTCCAGGCAAGAGGACCCCATGACCGCTATCTATAGCACTGAAAAATGCATGTTTTCAGGAAGCCAATTATATCACAAATTATTTCACCAGAACAGGTAACCACCCCATCAGATGACTCAAGCCAGAGGTGTTGATTGAATAACACAAAAACTGCCTTTTCCAAATAAAAAGCATCAATCCTGTTCATATCACTGCCTTCATTAAAGACTCCGTCAGCAGCCCTGTCAAATTAGTTATTGTATGGCCACTCTCATTAAAAGTAAGCTTTCTCAAAACTCTGCACATACAAACACTATGAAAATGAAGCTATTTAGATTAGCAGGACATTTTAAAAGTCCCACCCGAAAACTATTGGCTGTCTCCCTCCATGATATACTCTTCAGGCCTAACTCCCTTTCCAAATTACCGTAATTGCTCTTGAAGAGAGCTAGCTTTTTGTGCCTCCACATCAGGTATGAAGGATCAATGCTTTACAATATAGCAAGTTCTCCTCAGTTTAGTTATTCTCTAAATGTGCAGGGGCTTCATCTCCCATAATTCCTAGCTATCAGTATAGAATTCTGGAACTTGTGGTCTCTGGAGTACAGCAGCTGAGATAAAAATCACTGTTCTTCCAATCACTAACTGTGCCCTCAAGTCAGGTTGGCTCCTGGTGAATGCATCCATGCAGTTTTCTTAGCAATTTTAAGTAGTTCCCCATTGTCTCTTCTATAGTATTTCCCCCCAACATCCCATTAGAAGGCAGGCCCCAAACAAAGACATTAGAGGCCAGAGCCACTAGCCTCGCCTCACTGACTGTCTGCTACACTTTGTGCCAACATGAAGGTTTCTGAGTCTGTTTCTTAGGGCTTCCATGAATGAGGAACAAATAATGCCAAGGTTTATAGGACTGGAGTGACCTAGATTCAGCCTCAAAAATTCACTGGGTCAGTCACTCTCTCTGCTCAATGTATCCCAAACACAATTGTTGCAGGAAATTGGTAAAAAGGACTACTGTGGAGGGAAGATAGTGTAGATATCAAATGAATAAAAGCCAGGCAGTTAAACAATAGGGAAATGGAAAAGTCAGTGTTCCAGCCAGGGTCCTCTTCTCATTTCCTCATCTATGTTCTTTAACAGTCAAAGAAAAAGAAGACAGTTATCTGGAGTAGAGACAAAAGCTCTCCATAATGGCTTGACTCCTGGCATGAGATTGGAAATCTGAGAGGGAGAATGAGGCAACCATGTCTGCCACTAAGGAATCTGTCCATACCATAGTTCCAGAAGTGCAGTGTTGAACTGTGAACCACAACTGAATTAGATGTTACAGCCCTGTAGAAGCTCTGCAGTAAGGGTGCAGAAAGCAGCTCCAAGGTCAGATTGATACTAACCCATGGGTGGAAGAGACCTCAGACTGAAACTGGTGAGAAGACCTTCAGACAAAGCAGGAATGTCTGTAGCATTTTCCTGCATCTCTGGCTATTACTGAAGCCAGATAACGGCTGTCCTCATTTGTGTAACCATGGATGGCTCAGTAAAATGCTGTATTAGTAGAGATACTATTAAGAGTGGATTGTCCTTGTCTTTATTCATTGTGGATCACTGAAGAGCCATATAAGAGTTGTTATTTGCTGGGTCAAGGGAAACAAGAAAAGGTAAACTGTAGAAAGTATTTATAACTACATGCACTGGAGGCTTTATGCTATGCCCATTGTCACTTGCAACATAAACATTTAAATGAAACAAGGGTACTTTAGAGATGAAACTCTACCTTTCACCTTTATTCTTGTGGGGCCATGATTAAGCTTCTGGCTTGACAATGTAGAAAGCGAAGTTAATATCCACCATAACCTGCATCTGACTTAGGACCAGCAGTGTTGTATTTTGCCATATCTCATGCATCATTCCAAAAAGATCCACACAGTTACAGCTGCAATTAGCCTAGGTGTGGTATTGAGATAGTCTTATCTCATGCCAAACTGTACCTCTTCAAAGAGGAACAAACTTTTCCCAAGGCACATGGAACATATTTGTATAAATCAAAAACAATGATGTCTGCAATTAAAAATAAAAGTAGAGTGATGTAGTAGTAGAAGGAAACAGGAATCTACATCAAACAAGGACTATTGAAATTTTTTACACAACAAACTACAACATCTGGCAGCTCATCTGCTACTAGGAATGAAACTGGAGCTATGAGGCAGGGGAGGAGAGGGAATCTGCATTTCTATGAGATTATGAAGTTGCAGGTATGAAAATAATTATACCTTCAGGGACCTTTCTACACTCACAGCTGTTTTGTGAGAATAACCTCTGACCACATTCTAATATTTATTTTTGGGGGAGGAGGGGAATACTTAGGCAATAGATCAGATGAAATTATTTTGATGAAAGAGAAGATGTAAGTCCTGCTAATAAAAGGCTTTTGATTCCTTTCCATTTCAAGTGGATTTTTTCCCCCACCACCAATTCCACTGCTAACAAAAAGAAAACAAGATCATGTCTTTTGGGAGCTCAGTTACAAAAAAAGGAATATCAATTTTTAAAATTATTCCTTGATTAGCAAGACATAATCTCTCACCATGCATCCTGCTCCCTCTCCAGCCTTCTTTTAATCATATTACTGAATTTTCAGTGTTTACTTTATTGTTTCATTGTTTTACTCTTGTTATGTTTACATTTTTGTAATTTTACATTTTTACAGTTGTAAACTGCCCAGAGTAACCCCAGGGTGAGATAGGCAGCAAAACAAACAAACAAACGAACAAACAAATAGGCTGCAGAAGCAGGTGGACTTGTAATTCAGTATCTGAAGTACGGAACATGAGGAAGGCTGGGAATTATTATCTTTGAATTCTAATTCTGTGAACAACCAATAGTGAAGCATTGTATGTCTGCTACTAATTAACTGCAGTGTTTGAATATACAGTACTGTTAAAAGTACTGTACTGACCTGGAGAACAGATTCAGAAAACATGAGCTAAGACTCTCTTCTTTCTCTTGTTAAAACCTCCCTATAGAACAGTGTTGGCGAACCTATGGCACGCGGGCCAGAGGTGGCACACAGAGCCCTCTCTGATGACACGCGCACCGTTACCAGGTTACTTCCGGGTCTTCAGTTGGGCCCACCCACCTGCCCCTGCTCTATTCTGACCTGTATTTCCTCAATTTTGAAGCACAGCTGATCGGCGTGGCAGCACAGATTGCCACGCCTCAGCTGTTTGCCTTTGTAGTTGAAGACGCACGCACAAATCACGCACAAAGCGAACCGGTTTGGGCACTCGGTGCAGAAAAGGTTCGCCATCACTGCCCTAGCCCAAGAATACCTCCTCCCATTTTTCTTCATACTTGCTCTACACCATCCTGAGAAACAAGAGCTGCTGCCGATGGCATGGAATCTTCCTGCACTTCATCTTCCATCTTCATAGAAACAATACATTGACGTTTCAATGCAGGCCTGCTGTTATTCATTATGGTATCTGAGAAGACAAAGAAAGAAGAATTGGTGGAAGAATCCAACTAAGAGAGAGCATTCAAATAACTTTGTAGGCACAGAAAATTGAACACAAAGTGAAAATAAAGCTCACCTTCCATCTGATGTTCATAGAGAGCTTGCTCACTGTCATCCATGGCCTCCAACTCCCCGTGCACGGTACGTTTATGCATTGCCAAAGTAGAAGTTTGCCGATAGGTTTTGCCACAGGTGTTGCAAGTATATGGTTTGCAATGTGTGTGAACTACGTGGTGTTTGTAGAGACTAGAATATTCTGTGAAGCATTTTCCACAGCCTGGTACCATGCATACATATGGCTTCTCTCCTGGAACAGAATTAGGATTTACAGCGAAATCAGCTTTTTATTCACAGATTCACCTAAAGGTTGAAGTTACTATTGGAATAATACCAATTTAACATAATGGGATTTCTTTCCAAGTAAACATGCACGAGATTTCATTTTAGGATTATTGTGAATGTAAACTACATGCCAGACTGCAGATTTATTATCCAACCTTTACAAGTGAGAGATGGCTATTTGTCACATACAAGTCAGATTATTCTAGCCACTTTTCCGGCTAGATTTAGAAAACATTTTGCCTTTTAAGGAACAAAAGAAGAAGTCAGTGGGAAAAGGATGGGGCTAGCCATAATTTTTTGCAGCCTCAGAAGAATATCTGAAATCACCAAAAAGCTAGAGAATTCCTGAGAAGGAAGCAGAGGACATTTGCTTCAGGAATTCTGCTGAAATATGTGGCACATAACTACGAATTTAAGCTAACTTTCAGTCTTAACTTTTTAGTGCTGTGCTAAGTCTTATTTTCTTTATCTTTGTATACAGTAAGTATAGAATTGGGGGTTTGCTTTCAGCCTTTATTGATGCTTCAGGCTGTTCAGGATCTTTTCTCCTTTGAATTTACTTGTGATCTTCTTACAGCACTGTTGAAATTATTTAAACTTTTGCATTTTGACCTCTTAATCTGTAGAAAAGTGAAAGAGTCTTATCTTGCATACTGAGGTTACAGTAAGGTGTTCAATAAGAAAGGTACTGGCAGTAGAAATTATCAAGTTGTTATTTCAAAGTAAGAATCAGGGCCAGCAGCACTTTAGGAGAGAAAATTTGGATTTCCAGTGTTTCACCCTGTGAACTATATAGCTATAGTTACTTTAAGCGGTCAAGGAAAAAAGAGTCAGATCCATCTCCATTTGCCAAACCATATTAACTTAACAATCTATTGTTTTTTGTGGTCATCTCACAGGATGAACAAGATCAGCTTCATTCTTTATGTGCTGAATCTATAAATGAGTCCTTGGAGTGATTTATGTTGGCTGGCCGTACCCAACTGCAAATACTCTGTGTGACTCACAATATAACAAAGGAAATAATATGTAACACAATTCAAAAGCATATCCAGCAAAAAAAACAAAAACAAACCAACAACTCACAACTACAGTAAAGTAGACAAAAATCAAGACAGTTTAAAGTTTACCTGTATGGATTCTCATGTGATTTTTGTAGTTGGTGGCACTAGTGAAACCCCTTCCACAGTTGGGCTCTGAGCACATATATGGTCGCTCTCCTGTGTGTGTTCGTATATGGACCTTGCGTATATTAGAGGTGGTGAAAGAGCGGCCACAGCCTTCAAAGGGGCACCGGAAGGGCCGCTCACCTTGATGGGGAGGTCAGATAGAAGAATCCTTAGTTAATCATTAAAAGCCATGAAAAGATTATTTCATTTCCCCTTTCAAGCATATCATACTACAGTTAGTCCTTGGCTTAAAACCATAATTGGGACCTGAATTTCCGTTCTTAAACAAGGTACTTTTTAAGTGAGTCACATTCAATTTTATGGACCTTTTTTGCCATGGCTGTTAAGTGAATCCAGCTTCCTCCACTGACTTTCGTTGTCGGAATCCAGCCGAGGTCGCAAATGGCTGAGTGATGTGATCCTCACAAATGGCGACCACATCACCCAGCATGCTGCAAACCATCGTAAATGCATGCAGGTTGCCAAGCACCCAAATTCTGATCCTGTGACTACGGGGATGCAATGACAGTCATAAGTGCAAAGACTGGTCATACATTACCTTTTCCAGTGCCTCTGTAACTTTGTTTGGTTGATAAATTAATGGTTATAAGTTGAGGACTAACCTGTAAGTGGTATGAATACCTTTTTGTTTGGTAATTATCTTTGATCTCATCATAGTTTCATTTTGCACAGCCAAATATTAAAATGCACACAAACCTAGATTAGCTGAATAACTTAGACTGTCAAAGTATTATTTTTAGAGAACTATAACTCAAACAGTGCCTCATTAGTTACTCTAACCACCAAGACCGAAAATAAGGTTGAAGAACATTTGCCCATCGGTGTCTTATTTTACACGGTGATTGATGGGGTCATATTTAGAAACTACTGACACGATCACACAGATTTTTTTTATATTCTCTACACACACTCAGTGTCACCTTGTTTGGGATCAGCCACTTGCTCAGAATCTCTGGAAGTGGAACTGCATAGAAATTGTAGAAAATGAATGAATGGATGATGTAGAACATTGGTGCATAGCCTACAGCCAGAGCAGACTGGTAGGAAGATTAGCCCCCATATCCTCCCTCTTCAATTACTTACTAAAGATAAGCCCCAATGCCACTACCATCTCTCTAGCTGCCTCATCCTAAGTTCTTTTAAGTATTTGATGTTTTTTTTCCTCACACATTTAAATTTGGGGATCAGCTGAAATGCAAGAGGGCAGGGAACATTCTAAGTATATGCTTTGAAAAAAAATATAAGATTTAAAGAATTAAAGTAAATAACATCATCAGTAATAATACAGCTATTTTATTTGCACATTTTTCTATAGTCTCATTTCTTATGTTCTTCCAAAACTTCAGATTCTTCTAGCCCTAAATTAAAACAATAATCCCCCATAGGACATACCAGTATGTGTTCGGATATGTTTCTGGAGATCTCCAGAAGTCTTGAAGGCTTTGGTGCATAAATCTTCCTGGCACTTGTATGGCTTCTCACCCGTGTGGGTTCTCATATGGCTCTTTAGACTATATCCTGTCAGGGTAAAACTTGTATTCTAAGCACAATCACAAAGCAGTGCGCAAAGCATGGCAACATAAAAACTGTAACTATGTAGCTCTGAAAATAATCAGAGCCAGAGCTTTAGCCTGAATTTATACTTTTTTCATCACTCTTTATAACTCAACGGTCTGCGGATTTCTAAAGTACATCTTCATTCTCAATTATGAGTAATTCCATCAGAGCAACACAATTTCAGTGTTGCTTTTCTAAAGGCTTCATAGCAAATACCTTACCTGTAGCAAAAGTTTTCCCACAGCTTGTAAAATCACACTGGTATGGACGATCGCCAGTATGGACACGCTCATGAACCTTCAGCAAAATAAAGGAAAAAGCCTCGTCTTAGGCCAGTGAGAACAGAAGAGGCTGGCACCCATATTTTTCCTTGCAGTGCTATCAGAAGTCGTTCTTCAGTTCTATTCTGGTGTTTGACTTTTTTGTTCTTCTTGCAATGAATTTTTTACTTTTAAAGTTTCAACATGGATGGGAATTAATGGAGTCCATAATATAAACAAATACATACGATATGTATATTTTAATATTTGCTGAATTGGCTAAATCAATTCATTACATTCAACCCTGCCTGCTAATTTATATTTCAGTCAGTCTGAACTGAGAGTAGAATACAGTATTACATAAAATGTAACTATTTCAAAAGCCAAAGAGCATTTGGACATAATATCACTTGTATTTTTTTTTCTTCCTTTCAACCATCTCTGATTGAAATCCCTGCAGTTTTCTTGGCAAGGTTTTTCAGAAATGGTTTGCCATTGCCTCCTTCCCAGGGTTGGGAAAAAGTGACTGGCTCAGGTCACCCAGTTGGCTTGGTATCTAAGGTGGGACTAGAGCTCAAAATATCCTGGTTTCTAACCTAATGGCTCAACCACTACATTAATGGCTTTAAATATTGTATGATGTTCTGAAAATAGTTTTGTTCAACTAGATATTATAAAGCAAGGAAAGAGCTCAATTAGCGAGGTTTACGTTTATTTTTAAAATTACAAATATTGAAGTACATTAAAAAACCAGTTTGAGACCATCTGATGCAGTGATTATGGTGCTTGATAGGAACTAGGAGACCATGAATTTTAGTCCTCCTTTGGATATTGAAGCTGGCTAGCTGACTTTGGGCCAGTCATTCTCTCTCAGCCCAACCCATCTCACAAGGTTATTGTGGAAAAAAATAGGAGAGGGCATTAAATACACTACCTTGAATTGTACAAAATAAATTTAATAAATACATTGAAAGGCTAAGTATTTTCAAGTAAAACTAATGTAGAAAGTGGACAAATAACTTGTAATCCTACTAATGCTTTATATCAAATGTATTCTACTAAGTAAACGAAGAGCAAGCCTTCAGCAAAAGATTATAGCTGTCTTCAACCACCTGTTTCCTGTCTCTCCCCTCAACATTATCAGATAACGTGCAGGTTTATGTGTCCCATTGGTAATGATGTTCATGATTTCCTGTTAGATAAGTTTTCTAGTAGTGCCATAAGGTATTTAGGGCAAACTGTGGGGAGACAAAGAGTGATTACCTTCAAATGGTGGGATGTGGTAAAGAGGCGGCTACACCCACTGTATCTACAACAATAAGCTTTGTCAGGAGTTCTTGGTCCATTTCCAGTACTCTGCACTTCTTCCTTCTGGATGTCTTCCTAGGAAAGAAAAAAAAAATCAAAACTTGAATGATGCTTGCAATGTCTAAAGTAGGTAGGCCTGGATTTTAAGATTTTATTTTAAGCCATTTTTGTAGAAAGGCAAGAAGAAAAGTTTTCAGTAAATGAATTTCATACTTATTCTTTATTCTTATGAGAATATATGTGTATACAAAGTTATCTTCCATCTTTGCCTTAAGGTAGGTCTTTCTATATGCTATTTATAAGTGGGAAGCTACGTTCACACATAATTGTAAACCAAGATTTTTAACTATAGTTTGTTATACAAACTGTAGTGACTTGGTCTGCACATCATGTCAAGTTATAATGAGTAATTTTGTAGATTTCCTAAAAGTAAACTGCACTTATAGTTTAATATTAGTGCATATTATGTACAATATTCAATAATATCCATTATAATATTGTTATACACAATATTCATTAATACCCTTTGAATCTTTGGGGAATATAATTCCTAGAATTCTTGCTCAACAATCAGCTAACCGGTGTACTGTACACAATTTTCTAATCAGGCTGATAATCAAAATTAAGATAAAAGAAACATGTTGTGAGTGATGCATAAGGCTGACTCAAATGTTGTTGCCTGTCTGACTTTTGATGAAGTCATACATTTTCTGAAGGATAGGATATACAGTTTGGGATGTTCTTCAACTCAGTCTTGATGAAGACTATTATTTATCTTGTAATTTTTTTCAAACACAATAGATTGTGTTGTTTGCCATTCTGACTAGTAAGGGGTGAATTATATGAAACAAAATATATAATATAGAATGAAAATGTTTTTGGTCAAATTGAGCTTTGTATTGCTGGCACACTGCATAAAGATACTAAAAATGGAAATACTCTTTCCATTAGCAGGAAATTGCATGTGGCATGGGTAGGGTATGACCAAGGTTAGTCAGCTAATGCACTTCTTCTCTATTTTGCTAAAAATGTTGCAAAATGACTTTGACTGTCAAAGCCATGATGATATGAGTAGTTATTGTTAAGAAGTTGGCATTAAGCAGGTTATGTTGGGGTACTACAGCTCTTTAACTCAAATGTGTGATTTCCTGGGACTATATGACTGCCGTAAGACCCTTTTATAAAGAGACATTAATGGTATAGCTAACATGCCCATGTTCTCTCCAAAATACCTTTATTGCTTTAGATTTGAATAACTGTACATTCCTAATCAATATCTATGAGCCAATCTGGTGATGGCCAGAGCAGATGAAAGACTGTAACTTAAAATACAAGAGGAGCAAATGGTATAGAGCATAAATTCATGAATGCAACAAGAAGAAAAAGAGTTCTGTCACATTTCTGTAAAAATGAAAAAAGGAGGAAGGACATAACAGTTTTGAATTGTTTTCTGATCTGGAATGGAGTTGGTAAAGAGTTATTTGGTTGAGTTGGGAGGCTATAGAAATTGAATAAATAAATGCAATACAGGGAAGTGAGTGTGTAGCTTAAAATAAAAAGTGTAGGTTTAAATAAAAGGATAACATGTACAAATAAAGTGTGTGTCTTGTACAGGTAGTCCTCGACATACAACCACAATTGAGCCCAAAATTTCTGTCGTTAAGTGAGACATTTGTTGTGAGTTTTGGTTCAATTTGCAACCTTTCTTGCCACAGTTGTTAAGTGAATCACTGCGGTTGATAAGTTGGTAACCTGGTTGTTAAGTGAATCTGGCTTCCTCATTGACTTTCCTTGTCAGAAGGGTAAAAAAGGTGATCACATGGGACACAGCAACGGTCAAGCAACCAGCTGCCAGGCATCTGGGTTTTGATCACATGATCATGGGGATGCCACAAAGGTCATAACTGTGAAAAAAGGTCATAAGTCACATTTTTCAGTACGTTATAACTTTGAACACTCATTACACGGACTGTTCTAAGTTGAGGACTACCTGTATATGATAATGGTTCTTATCTAGGCATGTTAGGGAGCTTTTGCTGAAGCTGAGCCAGAGAGCCTGAAAAATGTCACCCAATGATTAAAGAATTAAACTGCCTGCTGTAAAGTCTGTGGCTTGTAGTTTGCCAGTCTCATCAATTTATTAGGCGTCTTATGGAGTCCTTCTCTCTCGGGCTTAGTTCCCCAACCCACATCAGTAATAAGTCACCTATCTGAAATCAGTGACATAACAATTTCTACCATCTACAGTATACAATCATCTTGCATTCTATAGCCATGTATCCTGGGCAGTTTCCATATTGGCAGGCTTCATCTTTGTAAATTTTAAGAAAAGCTGTTCTGGCTGAGCAACGCTGGAATTGAATTCCATACAACTAGAAGTGGGTCAGGCTGGAAAACCCTGTCTCAGAATAACAATATTATACACTACATATTTTGCAATGTTAACAGGCAAACCATATGTCATAATACTGTTATTGCTTTCAACATGTTCCAACATCAGGAAACAAATAGATTTCCATTTTCAGAAAGATTTCCTTTAATTTTATTAGATTTTTTATTCCATTTTTCTCTCTCATAAGTCCAGTATTTCAAAAGGAGATGAAAAATTAAATGAAATGATCACAATAAAGTCAACAATACTTAAAAACAGTGAATAGAAAAATTAAAATAAAGATAATTTTTTAAAAAGCATAGAAGCAAAATAATAATAGGCAGTCTGGTTCTAAATGATGCCACTTACAAATGTAAAGTTTGGGGAAGGGGAACTAACAGATATTTTCAATAATGTTGAGTTAAAAGTTTATAAATAAATCCTCATTTTTCCTCTAATTATGGGAGTACTCTTTAGGCTGTCTCCTAAATGGACCTAAAAGATTGAAGGATAGCCTCTGGTTGAGAAAAAAATATCAAGTTAAGTGCCAAGACCTGTGTGCAGCTACACACTGACAGTATGCTTTGGAAAGATAAATAGTATCCATTGAATTGCAAGTCAATATGGACAATAAATAAGCTAGCCAGTATTCTAAAACAACACCAAAGGTACTTCATCTAATTGTATCTAATATTATAGTTCAGCCGCTTCCCAGATATAAGATGGCAGCTTTCTGAATTCTGAATTCAAATACCAGAATAAAGCAAATAAAAAACAATTCTATTTGAAAAAAAGAGAAGCAGAATTATTTGTTTTTCACTCTACTGTAAAGTCTGAAGACTGAAGATGAATAATCATATTAAAAACCAAACTAAAATATAAAACAATCTAAACAATATACTGTTTCTCACAGCTCTAATACATAGTTGTTTCAAGCACAATCCCTTATATTTATGTAATCTGAATGATTAAAAGAAAAAAAGGTGTGATGCTTGGTACTGATATTCACAAAATATCCAAGTAGCTTCTTTGTTTGTTATATGTGTTCACTAGGCTATTATACCTATGCCATTTCATTCCATATTTAAAGTTTTTGCATATCTCTTTCTGATTGCACAACAAAACATTGAATTCATAGCAGTAGCAGATGAAATAAGTCTTTCCCATCCAAATGGCACCTATGATATCATAGCTGAACTGGCACTTGAGCATCAATTGTACAAGTTAGCAAAGCAGTCAATATATATACGGTATTTACAGATATATGCACAAAGTTCTCATCAGTACAAATACATATTGTTCTAATTAGCTATCAAAGTCCTGACTTCAGATGGCAGGGTTTATCCTTACAGCTCACATGGAGAGCTCAGCAGGTTGTTTTGTAGTGGTGGACCATGCTATATACATCTAAAAAATGTAATTCTCTGAATCATGTTATGCTTTAGAATCTTCAAAGAAAAGCAGAATATTCTCACCTTGCTGGTGTAATCCTTCAGAGTGGTACCAGTATCTAAATCAAAAGCATCATCTTTCTTCTCTATTGCCAATTCCTCCAGCCCCACATCTGCTTGCACTGCCAGGATGGTGCCATCCATTGTCATGGGAACAGGACGGTGTATGAAAGCTGTGGATCCATCTTCCAGCTGGATGGCCTCCAAGGTGTTGGGGTCAAAACCCTCTGAAGTGGACCACAAACACTGTAGTACCACCACACGTCAGCTGTAATCATTACGTATTTGTCCCTTGATCAGTTACAGCTAATAAAACTCTAAGGGTTAAGGCCATCAATAGTAAAATCCAACTATACTTTAGAGCTCAAATGTTACATATCAAAATGTAATTCTTGCAATTCACAATGAAAAATGGATGGTTTTATCTGGAACTACTCTATCCATTCATGATTTGATTGAGAAGCAATTGAAGAATAGTACGGTATTGGTTTATTTTCAATAGATAAGTAGTTTATGGCTGTAAAGAATAGATTAGAAAAAATGACACACCCAGATCCCCAATCTTCCAAACCACAGATCAGAAACCAATAAAGAGGCTGTGCCTTCTCCCTTCCATCTCTGAATTTCCTGGTTAATTCAAATCATGGTTTACTTATATCTTACCCAGTAAAATGTGGTTTTTCAGTGATCAAGAAAAAATTATCTGAGAGAAGAAGGGAGTGCAATACAAGATAAAACATCTTACTACTGATGTAGACTACCCAAAAGATCTAGAGCAAACCTGTCAAACTGGTGGCCCACGGGCCAGATACGGCCCGCACAGGCCACGCCCACCCAGGATCCACAAAGGCAAAAAACATCCCAATACATTACGATAAAGCCTGCGATGCAATCGGGTTTGACATCCCTGATCTAGAGTAAAAGTAACCAATACAAATAAATGTTTTATCCAGGAATGTGCTTTTTTTTTTTTTTAAGAAAAAGCAACACACAATGACACCTATAATCCTTCTGCTTGCAGGGCTATCAAACTGGTGGCTCACGGGCTGGATGCGTCACGCGGAGTCCGCGCCCACCCTAGCTCTGCAAATGGGGAAAACGTTGCAAAACATCATGTGATGGCAATGTGATGCGGTGAGTTTGACACTCGTGGCTTACTGGCTTCTTATGGATAATTTATTGAAAACAAGAGTCAAAGAGTGAGAGCTACCTTTGGGAGTGTGATGTATAAAAGCCGTGGTGCCATCTTCCAGTGTAACAGGCTGACCATCTTCAAATGTGATTGATTCTATAGAATGAATCAGAATATACAGACACACACGTGATCTCAAAAAAAATCAACTTGCCCAGTTTTTTCATGCAACACAACACAAGCAAAGCTTAACAAGAATAAGAATCCCCATCACTGTTCACTTTTTTTGTTTTGAAGAATAGCCTCTTAGTCAATTCAGCCCTAGATATATTTAAAAAAAATTTTTAATAATAATATGAATGCAGAAATGCAACATAGAGTCATTCTAACTCTGAATCAAATGAACTAAGTGAAAATTATTCTTCTCTTTCTCCGACTCTAAATTTGTTTAGATGTAGAAACAAAAGCACCAGCAAGTGCAAGGCACTGTTTGTTCTTTTTAGTGCAAATAGGGCACTCAAAAAATACCTCCATTTGTAAACAGAAGTCACTTTTCCAGTGATTTTTACACTAGAGAATACCCTATCCCCACTCTGGCAATTGCAAGTGCATTACTTTTTAATTCCTACTACACTATATAGGTACTCTTCTCTAACAGCAAAGTTCAAAAGTGTCAATACTGCTTCTATTCTTCTTCTTTCACTTCCAGCTTCAATTTTCAA
>JANHJO010004112.1:9495-20112 GCA_032468235.1 Pseudoxyrhopus heterurus
TATGTACACTGAGAGCATATGCACCAAAGACAAATTCCTTGTGTGTCCAATCACACTTGGCCAATAAAGAATTCTATATCTATTTAGTTAGAACTACAGAATAATGCAATTGCCCACATAAGGCTAAATGAATAAGTACTTTGCCATAAGAACAAATAATAGCACTTCTATTGAATTATAAAGCTCAATAGCTAGTCATCTTTGCCCCAAATGTACCTTTAGATTCACTAAGTACTGAATATATCACAGTGATTCTTTTGCAGAAACATTAACCACAGTATTATATCACATAAGCAATTGGAAATGGATGAATTATAGCTTGAAGAATGTAACCTAATAGTAATGCAGATATAATAATTAGAACTAGAGATTTAAATACTGCTTTACCATCTTCTTGCTAATTAATCAGCAAGAAAGGTCACAGCAAGCTTGGAAAGGGTCTGCCAGCATCACCCTTAACAGTGTGAGTGCATTAGCATTGTGGATAAAATACTGGTGATGTCATGTTCTCTATTTTCTATTTTCTGTGATGACACTAAGGAGGATAGAGGATACCAGGATATTGCATAGTTAACACTGGGTGCTTCCCATCCAGGACTAAACTACTGAGTTGATGGGTTTTAAATAATTTGTAATGCTTATAATTGTAGTTCTGTAATATTACAGATTGCCCCTGAACAATGGATGCTAGGAAGCTTAAGTGACGGCACAATAATTTTAAAAGTTTGTACTATATTTAACATGGTCTAGTATTATTCAGTACATACACCAATTTATTCAGGCATTAAATGATTGAAAGACAATTGTCTCTATTGAGTCATTTGTCCACTGAGGATCTACTGAATAAAGTTGTTAGTAAGGACAAATCGTGACAATTGCATTGTGTTTGGCTATCAGCCTTAATGCCGCCTTTCTGGACTGTTGCATGCTCCCCCCTCCAATTGTAGTGAAAATGTAAGTTGAAATTAATTAGGTATGAGATGCAGTGGAGAAATAAACATCAGGCTACTGGAAGATACATTAGCAGCCTTTTAGATAAAAGCATAATCATGGATTGTGCAGCACCATAACTAATAACATTTCCTGCTTCTTATAAAGTAATATGTCTGACAGCTTTATGATTAAATTCTTTCAGTGTGTTACAGGGGGAATTAAAAAAGAATTATTGTGAAGTGAACCAAATAGCTACATTAAACATTTCTATTCATACCCATAATCTTTAATATTTGTAACAACTTTAATTAGCATTACGCTCCTATGTAATACTCTGACACCTTTACTTTCTCGTGGTTACTGTAGATCCTATTTTCTTCCCTCTCCCCTTCTGAAATGTGGAAGGCAATTATTTCAATTTCTGAGCCATATTATTAATTTCTTTCATATTTTATTTCCATCAGTAACTGCATATTTTACTGATGGCACAAAGATCCATATCAATGTGTGCCCTTATACATTATTCCAGTCACAAGGAACTACAAAGCACTTGCACAACAAAACTTTGGATACTCCCCATCCAAAATTTCCTGCATGAAGGTGAGACTATTGTCAGCTCAGTGAGACCAAGATGCAGCTATATCAGCATGTGCATTGATCAAACAGAACCTCTTAAGTCCATCCTCCACCTGTCTTCTATGTATGAGAACAGTTATACTTATTTGTTTTGCACTGATGCTCAGAGAGAAAGTATCATTATAGTAAAATTATCCTGAGATTAAGTCCATTACATTTTCAAATGTTTTCTGTTTTTTAATAGTCTCTCTTAAATAGTGAGGAAACTGTTCCTATTTTGGATGTTTCAGTTGCAAAGTTGGAGTTGCCCTTGAAATGCCTTAAGAGAATTGCCCCCTAACTAACCTGGAGACATATAGATAAGTTGTTTACTTAATTTTCTGCACAGAAATTTGAAAAATCGAAAAAGGCCACTCCTTTTCCAGAAAAAACTTTCTGAACTGCCTCATGTAACTGCAGAGGTAACCAATTTTGTCAAGGATATTATTGTTGGACCTTTTACTATATATACATGTTATCTATAACAAACGGAAAAAATACCTTACCATGTACGAAATGGTACATTATCCTTGAACTAAGAATCTATTTATTCATCAATTTAAAAAATAAGCAAACAAACCAAACAAAGAGACTTTCCTATGGCAGCTATTAGTGTATCGTTATATATATTAAATATATCAACCATAATAGATTAACTCCAGTTAATAGCAGGAAGTATAGTTACAGCTGTTCTTTGTTGATTTTATATGCCCTTTAAAGGTACTAAGTAATTTCTAATTATTTAAATTGCTCACTTGAGAGACTTTCTGCATTTTATAGGCTAATATGCATAGCACTATTCTAATTCTCATTTTGTGGAGGGGCATCACATAGAGGTCTAAAAATATCAAGTACATATACCACCATTGGACAGATCCTGGACCTTGGCTTTATTTTATTCATCTTTATTGAAAAGTATTTAGATACATTATGCAAAAACCTAGTTTTCTAGAGAAGTCTATAAGGCTTGGAAAGATAGAATGAAAGAGAGGGTGGATGGACTCAACAAGGTAAGGAGAAAGAGAGAGGGGGGAGGGAGAGAGAATGAATTCTGATGAAATTCTGAGCGCTAAGTCCATCCACCCTCTCTATGAAGTAAAAGTTACGTTCTACATATGGCTTTTTCATAGAGTACAAAAAGCAGCTATTCTTTTGTGGAAGTTTCCTGGATCCTCCGTTATCTCAAATCCTGTAGAGTTGGCAGAATCACAGAGATTTTAAGATGTGTTTGGCTATAGAATGCTATATCATAATTTATAATTGCCAGATATAAGATTCATTTGAGGCCCTCTATGATGTTTAATTCTGCACGTTCTACACAAATATTTCTAGAATTGTCCACCATCAAAAAAAAAACCTCTTAAAGATATAATTCATCCAGACATCCTGAAAAGTTTGATTGCAGTCAGATGGTAGCTGGGGAGAACATGTTGTATGGGGCGGCGGGGAGATGGGGAGTGCATGTACACGCACTTGTAGTCTCTTCTGATGATTAGGAAAATGCAGTAAATGCTTCAAGCACCTGTTATTTGTGCCACAATTAAATTTTTCATTAAAAGGCACAAAGTGAACAAAAGATCTAGTTTATAGTTTCATTATACCTAAGTGGTCTTTAGTGTATTATAGTCCAATATGCTTTTTAATTTCTAACACTTGGTGTTTGCTTTCATAGGTGCTTTTAACTGCTCTGTCAGTTGGCACTACCTCTGATAGTTTATTTTTCTTTTGATTAATTAGACAACTGTTTTCTTGAAATAGTTCTGTGAAATGAGACAAACCCCACTTCTGTATACTGCTAAAAACTTTGTCACTAGATTACTTTATATGTTAAAATAAATAATATGCAAACATTTTTAATGGTAGTGTTAAGAGTTTAATGTGGCAGTCATGATTTCAAAGAATCTATTCTGAAAGATTTAGTTATACCACAAAAACTAAATTACCCAGTGATAGTAAACTGGTACGTATAAAGTAGTCAAATGAACTATTTCATATAATTGCTTTTTAATGCAGCTGTCACAATACTGCTTGTGTGAATTAGGGATACAGCTGCAGTCCCAATTGTAATTAGAAATAAATCTCATTTGTCATTTAGTGAGGCTCACATATTTCCACATCTTTAAAACCTGATTACTGCTGGACTATCACATTCTACTGTAGTAATCACAATAGCAATCTTGAAAATGGCATTGAATCTGTATCCACCATTCAGATTCTGATGGTTGAGCAAGAATCCTGATAATACTGGGCTTGTACAGTCACATTAAGTCTCTTTCATACTCCTGCATAGGAAAGGGGGCTGTGGATATAATCCCTCTCTTTCTTCAGACATTCATTGGAACTAGATATAGAAATAATAGGTTTATAGCGCTTGAGAATATTGTCAGCAATGTAATATTCTTTTAGTTGGTTGCACAGTTACCTAGATGTTTAGCCTGGATTTGGCATTTTTATATACTACAAAATCCTTCCCAAGGATGTTATTATTTGATGGTGATAATGGTATTGTCACAGTATGGAAGCTGCACCAAGTAGAGCTGCCTTTTGCAATTGACTGGTGGGGATTTTGTCAACGCCAATGATGTTCAAGTGGTGCTACAGTTGTTTAAGGATTGCACACAGGGTACCTAAACGTATGTTATTTCCTTTGCTTTCTTTTGCCAGGATCATTCTATTTCTATTTGCACATCTTTTAATTTTGTTATCTTCTCTAGTTCTTCTCTTCTGCTGTCTCTAGGTACTGCCATGTCCACTATCCAGACACTTTTTGCCTTCCTTATTGACAATTGTTAAGTCTGAAATGTGGCGGGAGGTGCTGGTCTGTTTGAATTCTAAAGTCTCAGAGCACTTTAGTTTCTTTGTTTTCTGTTATTTTCTCTATTTTATGGTCCCACCAATTCTTGTTTGCAGGCAAATGGTACTTCTTGTAGATCTTCCAATGCACTACTGTTGCTAATTCTTCATATCATTGCTTGTAGTCATTGTATAATCTTCTTGCAGCAACTAAACTGGTGGCCACTCTTTTTTCAAGTTTTTTTTACATAAGCGGTGCTTGCTATTTGTCTCTGCCTTCTCAATTCTGTCTTTGTATGCATTTGTTCTTAAAGCTTGGTCCTGCATAGCCAGAATTAGCCCCTCTGTCTCTTTCTTCAACTTTCCTGCTCTTAACCGTCTCCGAGTCTTGTTATTATCTAGCTATTTCTTTTAATATATTGGCCTTGTAATAGTGTGTCTTCTCACACCTCTCTTCTGTTCTTCATTTGGTGTTTTTTATAGGTCAGTTTAGTCCCTCCAGTATTCAGTAAGTCTTCCTGGTATGCTAGCTTCAGTGCATCTTCTTCACTGTTCTTCAGATATTCTTCTAATACCATTTTTTTTGTAACCATCTGATGTATTTACATCATTCCATGCCAACCTATTTTCCGTGGTAAGTAGAGTCTGTCATGATTCATCATCATCATCATCATCATCATCATCATTCCAGTCTACTATTCCAGCTATGTATCTAGTGACTTGAATTGACTTGAATTGCTAAAATGTTAATTGCCTTGATGGTATTTCATCCCCAGGTCTGGATTTTAAGATCTTCTTCATTCTCTTAGTGCATTCATTTCTAATTCCTTTTCTTGATTTTAGTGTGCTTGATGTTGTCAGCCTGGAGGATGTCCAAGTATTTGTAGTGATCATCTTCATCCAGACACTTCATGCTATTTCCATCAAGGGCATATTGCTTCCTTTGGTTTTCACATTTTTTCTCCATTTGATGGTGAGTATAAAACATTTGTTCAGTTCAAACTCCATTGCAGTATCTTGGCTGTATATATGGATAGTGTTGAGTAGAGATTCTACTTCAGATGGTTGTTTTTCCATACAGCTTCAAATTGTCCATGTAAAGGAGGAGGATATGATTTTGATGTTTGATAGCCATGGCCTGAGTTATTCACTATTGGTGACAGAGGAATCAATGCAATGACAGATAGTGGTGATGATAGCGAGTCTCCTTGAAGTATTCCTTTCTTAACATTAACATCTCCCAGTCTATCACCATTGACCAGCAATCTTGTTTTCCATTGAACACAAAACATCTGAGCTTTCTACTGACTCCTGTTACTTACTGAGAATAAGTCAGCATAGCAAAATTGTCAAAGTTTGTAAAAAAATCCCATCGGGATGTAGAGGAATAGATTTCTATGACTCATCGCATACAAAATCAAGCACATACAAATACCTAATAAAAACATCTTTAATTAAAATAAAGATAAAACCTAATTAACTACATGATTAAAAGCATGAGTAAATATCTTCCATCTGCACGGACAGAAAACAAAGAATAATAATGAAAGACCAGATGTGCGTTCCTTTAGTCTCTGAACTTGACCCTGACCCCAGGAATGCACTTAGCCAAAACATAAATCACGTGTATGTGATAATTTCTATGGCAACTCAGTAGAGAAATGCAGCTCTCTAATGAAACCTCTATAATATGAATGTTTACATTAGCAGTAGTCTGAAGGCCTATTTTATTTAGGAAATAAAATGACAAATTGAAACCTAATGTTAGAGTGTGTAAAAAAGGTTCTAGATTATGCAGGTAGAGTGTAGTTTTTCATGCTGTTAGAAATAATGCACCTATTATGACAGAGATTAAATGGACAATCAGAGGAAAAAGTGCTCAGAAACTGGCTACATTTGTATCTAAGGTAAAAATTCAAAAAAATGTATTTCATAACTACTGATTACTCATATAATTATGACAAATGTCACATTTTAAAAGCAGAGGGAAAAATCTTTTGGAATAATTATTGAATGCGTTTAACTCAGTTTAAAAACAACATTTTACAGTACTGAGGAAAAAAATACGACTCAGAAGAAAATAGTCACTTAGCTGCTATGTTGGATTTTAGAGTTATCATTCAAAAGAGTGATACCTTTTCCCAAGACAGATTATAACAAATCCTTAACCTTTAACTTTTTCCTAGTCTTTTTTGTGGTCCCTCAGTGTAAGAAGAGGTGATAATAACTTTATTGGTCTGTTGTGTCCTATGCTGTGCACAGCTGCTTGATTAGTATTGCTTTTGACCCAATGTCCACTAAAAATGAAGACAGGATTGAGTTCAAGATTGCATTTCAGAGGTGGAAAAAAAACATTTTCCCAACAAAATAATGGGCTCTAACACATTTCTATCAGAGCCACCTGTTTAAAAACCCTATACAATTGATCTACTGAAAGTTTTAATTAGCTTTTAAAGACTAGCTTAGTTACACACATTGCAGAAATGCTTTTTCTAAAAGGACACGAGGATCTGTAGCTTATATTACATAATTTATATGTAATAACATGAACAATCAGTGTAACAATCTATATGTATATGCAGCAATCTGTGATAAGCCACAATAACATTGAATGTCATATTTCTTGAAATTAGTGGACAAATAGTAAGGTTATAACATTATGCCATGATGTCCGGTGCAATTACACAAATGTGTACTTGCCTCATTTTTATGATGACATAATTATGGATGTATCATCATTTGCTCCTCTAAGTCTCCCTGTGGATGCTACACTTGGACATCTTTGAGACCTACAAAGATACTGAATATTTTAACTACATACCAATTTTTTTTCTAATCTCAGAAGCTAAATAAAGTAAGTTCTTGGATGTATGACTACAAGGAAATCCCAGGGCTGTCAGTTAGATTAGGAACTGAAGAAACAAGAATTTCAAGAGAAGGCTGTGGAAAACACTTCTATACAATTGCCATGAAAACTACATGGATAGCTTCATGATACCTCCTAGGACTATATTTTACCTTTTTATAAGTTTTCAAAGGGAAGGAGTGTTATGAAGCATAAATGACAATACAAAAGGTATTCTGTGTTTCAAATGTCCTGGGATCTTCTTTATAAAAAGGTTGACCATTACCTACTCAAAGTTCTTTGATTTCCTATACAACTTGACTTGGCAACCCACCCATAGGTGTATCATTTTTCTTTTTATTTTGGTCTGTCTGTGGTCAATTCATATGGAGCATAGCAGAAAGACAGACAACCTTTTGGGATGGCAATAAGTAAAACATCAAAAACAGCCAAAATAGCCCTATCCACCAAAAATCATAATACAAATTAAGCAATAAAATGTAAGAAACACTGGAAATAAGGGAAAGCAGCTAGGGAAGTTCCATATCTACTATGATATGTCCCAATACTGCTGAATCTGCTTTGGGTGGGATTTTGTCTTTCAAGTTTTAATTTAATGAGGTCCTATTCAGCATCAACAACCTACTGCTGCTTCTCAGTCACTGATATTACAGCCTTGTCTGCATTTCTCTTCTGGTTTGGAGGCCAAGAATTTTCAATCCTCAGTTTTAAAGAAGATTAAACAAATTATAATTGGGAAGCTTAACCTTCTTGTATCTGATTCTACACTTTTTCCATGGCACCTATACAAAATGGCACCTATTCATTTTGGGTTGAAAATCCCAGTAATTCCAACATGGTCCCCATTATTTTCAGATAGTTCTTTTTAGAAACTTACACTTCACCAATGAAGCAAAGATCCAGAACATATGAGCTTATTGCAAGCTATTTAATTTTAGATTCATTTGACTTGTGTGGCTTCTTAATTTACAAGATAAATAAATAAAATACAAAAAACTCTGAGTAAGTTACAAATAAATTCTAAAAATTATGATAAAAACAAATAGAACAGATGGAGATAAATTCATTCCTTAAAAACTGTTCCAATACAGATACAGATCTGTCACCTTGTTTTTTCTTTGTTTTCTCTCCAACTAAAGGATAAATGGCCAGTGAGAAAAACATCTTTATGAAAAGCAAGGGTCTGATATTTCTACTGACAATTGTTTCTACTGAATAGGCCAAATTTATGTAAGATATTACATCAAATAGAAAGAAGAAAGAGAGGTATACAGCATGGTTCACATTAACTTTGTTATGGTTCACAGAATAATTTCAACTTAATGATACTCAGATATGTGGAAATAGATATAAGTTTGGTGAGACTTTCCTTGGTTTGCACTATTTTAATTATAAGCAATCATGTTAGCATTTGTCAGTGGATAGTTTATCTTTTTATGAGTTTGAATCTGTTATTAGGTTCAAATACAAACATTTCATTCAAGGTCAATTCTTATTATTATCCTTAAACCGCATTTCATTTACATCTGATTTACTAACTAGAATAATATCAATTATATACATATTTTAGACAAATATGTAAATAATGAAGACAAAAAAGTTTTGACATCCCTTCATGATGGTAATGCTGATAATGATGACTCGATCTTATTCCTGACTAAAATATTTTAAAAGAAAAAGAAAAACCATGAATAAACCTTTTTTTTGTTTCTGTTCAATCAGCTTCAATTTTTAAAAACTTCCTAGACAAGTTCCTGCACATTTCTTGGCAAAGTTTTTCAGAAGTGGTTTGCCATTTCCTCCATCTTAGGACTGAAAGTATGTGACTGGCCCAAGGTCACCCAGTTGGCTTTATACCTTAGGCAGGACTTGAACACAAGATCTTCCAGTTTCTAACCTGATGCCTGAATCCCTACACTAAACTGACTCCCACATAAATGCTAGAGACCCTGAAATACATTTTCCTATAATACATTTTTACATTACTTAGAAAGTGAGATTTTTTTTTAAAAAAAGAAAATGACACAGAATTAGCCAATTTACATTGTTAATTAAACCCTATGAAGAGAATGCTCATATTTGCTTCATTTGACCCCTTTTAAATGCTATTTAAAAGAAATGCTAAATTTTAAATGCTATTTAAAAGGGAACAGTGTTCCGTGTGCCTTCGGCATTTAGTCATGCCAGCCACATGACACGAAGATGTCTTCCGACAGCGCTGGCTCTTCGGCTTTGAAACAGAGATGAGCACAACCCACTAGAGTCGGGAACAACTAGCATGTATGTGCAAGGTGAACTTTTACCTTTTAAAATGCTATTTATTGGCTGAACATAAAAGAAAATCCACTCACAATGAATTGATGCCAAAGTCAAATTTGCAAGGCCATGTGTGTTCATACACAAACGTGTCCTGTGAAGTAACAGATTCAAGAAATGGCTTTGTCATGGCTGTAGTTCTTTATGTCTACAGATGTCCTTTACATGCCTATATACTTTACCTTTACTCTGAGGCAAAGTACAATATTGGATGCAGAGAGGTTTGTGTAATGCTTTAGCTTTTTTGATTTCAAATATTTATGCTAGATGGCAGTTACCCAGCAAAATAAACAGAGCAAGAATTTTGTAATGAAACATGCAAATTAAATTAGGAGATACATCCTAACACTTGTAGTTCTAGTCACATGTATGTGTAATTACAAAGATAGAATACACTTTTAAAAGAAGCAAATATTTAGATTTGTTCAAAAGTAGCTAATGAAAAACATTAAATGTGATGTAACTGAAGTATTTGGATAGTAATAACAACTTACAAAACAGTCAACTTGTTTAAATCATATTAAATAAAATAGGCAAAAACAAAAGCAGCTTTAAGCCACAGTTCTACGGATTAGTGTATCTCACAGGTTTCTGCTATAGATTAGCATATCTCACAAGTATGTGCAAAGTTCAAATTATGAACTGTGAACATCACTACTAACAAAATCCAAGGATATTTTATGTGGGGAGCTTCTTTTGAATCTGAGACATAGCAAACCCTCTATTTCCCAAGCTGGGTTCAATATATAGCATATCTATGCTATTTGGTTTGATTTTGCCTCTATATTTTCTGCCAGAAGAAGGCTATAGAATAGGGCTGAGGAAGTTGTTTTCCTCCAGATGATGCTGAACCACAGTTTCACCATTTATCACCATTGATTGTAGCACTAAAAATTGTAGCTTACTACTATTTGGAGGGCACAGATTTCCCAACCTTACCAACTCCTTCTCCCCAATTACTCCCCATGGTTGCTGGGGATTCAACCTGCAGTGATTATAGGACTACCAGATCTCTAGTCCTGCACTCTAGTGAATATCTGGTTTTATTATTTACTAGCTGATTACCCGGCCTTGCTCAAGTTTTTTTTTTTCTT
>JANHJO010004112.1:36277-50465 GCA_032468235.1 Pseudoxyrhopus heterurus
CAGTTTTTCCCCATAGGAGCTGCTGCAGGAAGTTTGTTTCTTTAAAACACAAACTTCCTGTAGCAGCCTCTAGGGGGGAAGACAGGTAAGGTGCACTTCCCTGAACATCAGCTGTGCTGAAAACACAGCAAATAAAGGCAGCTAGAGGCTCCGGGTGGGAGGGTGGACAATTTTTTTTTTTTAGAAAAACTGACTGAACCAGCTGTTACACCGGTTGAAACCCACCCCTGATCACAGGCTGAATTATTAGGAATTATTATTATTAGGAAAATAATAATAATAATAATAATAATAATAATAATAATAATAATAATAATAATAATAATAATGAAAAAGATGGCTGTTTTGGATACAAAATGCAAAGCAAGAATTATTGGAGAATAGTCTGAGGCTGAGAATAATGCAAGTCAATTGAAAAAAAAAATGATTGACATACTATTACTGATGACACCAGCATGAAATTACAAGAAGCCATTTCGATAATCTTGGTGAAATTAAGTCTACCAGATGATAAGGAGTTGAAAGTGACAGAACAATTTGAACAACGATAGAATTCTTATCTGCCAAGATCACTGGAGGGCCCAATGGCTGAATCTGACCTTTCTACCCATAAAGTATATGTTCAGCCCAAAGATATAATCTTCCTTAAGATACATGATACAGTCAGCCTTCTATTATACTCAAATCTCTCCTGGATGAAGTGAGTTTTATTTTTAAAAATATCAGTTGGGAGTTATCATGTAGTTAGTATCAAGAATATATTCTCCAAATAAATTAATCGCATCAGTGAAAATTACAATATCCTGCTATGAAATCATCTAGCCAGCAATACTCATACTTTCCCAGAAAACAGGGTTTGAGGAGTAAAGTGTGGAAGAGAGTTGTGAGAAAGCCAGCTTTTCAAAGAGGAGCATCTCAAGGCATCATAGCCTTGAGGCTGATATCCGTCATTCTGCAGAGCTATCAACATCCTTCACCTTTTTCAAATTTTCTCTCTTAACCTCCCTTAACTCCACTTCAAATGAATAGCACCAGATGGTACAGCAACATACCATGCAGGAAAGGCTAATTGAAAAAGAGGGGAAAATGTTTTTCTTGGTACAGCTTTTTCTCTGTGTGGAGATGGGAGAGTATAGAAAATATAGATAACCAAGAGGAATTTTACACACACACACACACATATCTGATTTGAAGGTAGAATAATTCAATCCCTGTAAGAATGTGTAAAGGTGAGTGAAAATCCTGTGTGTGTGTGTGTGTATTCACATATTCAGTACTCTCATGATGATACTTGGTTCCTTTTATTTATTTTTATTATTGACACTGAAAATATTCCATTTATAAGTCAAAAAACTCCAGCAAGCACAACTATTTTCTTTTGTTTCTATCACTACAAGTCCAGGGACTGTTCGCTTACCATGTACTGCCCACAAAAAGCATTTCAGTTGAGTAAACAATAACATAAAATATATATGAAGGATGAATACAAGAACATTAAGATTAATTTTAGTAAGCATATTTATGCAACAAGAACACAGCATTCTACATTTCCATATAGGCCACCAACAGAAAAGTGAAGTCTGCTCAAAGATTCGTGAAAGACAGTTTGTTGCTCCAAAACATAAAGTGCCACAGCAAAAGTAAAAACAAAAACAACAGAGAGATGGGGGGGGGGAGGGAGGGAGAGAAAGAAAGGGAGAGACCTGAAATAGCAAATGTCTTATATTTAAAACACAAGGCTGAAGTCCAGTGAATTGGGGAAGGCAATCTTTCGCCATCTGTTAAGAATTCTTGAAATTTAAACCTTACTAACCATTATAGCACTGCCAAAAAGAAAGTACAAGAGCAAAAACTCTATGTTTGTGTGCCGGGGATGAAGCAAATAGAAGGTAGTGACTTTAATTTAGTAATTTCTTTGACAAAAAGTAGGCTGTGTGCCAAATAAAAAAGCAAATAAACCAACATCAACAATGATATTATATTCTGTTACTTTGTAAATAGACTATAATAGAACAAAGATGGTGGCTACTTTCCAACCCTCAGATGCCTTTGGAACAAGTCCATTTTACTAACTTCCAGAATGTCAAGTTGCTTTCTGGGCTCAAGATGATGGCTATTCTGTAGCAGAGGGCTGAAACAGAAATCCTGATTAGGGTTATTCACCTCTTAGCAGTGTACAGCCAACTAGCAGATTTTGTAGGGGAACATACACTAGATAGGTTGTATATTGGATTATTAACTAAGCTTGTCTGTGTTCTATGTTTTGTTCTAAGTGGTGTGTGATCTAGATCTTGGGCTACTGCTATGTCATAATTCTTGCACACTCAATTGAATTAATTCTTCTATTCTTTCAATAAAGCAAGCAAAAGAAAGTATACTCCTCCCATGCAATTTTTTTGTTTGATCAGTAAAAGGGACAGAACAGGGTAGAATTGTTTGGAGGAGCCAATCAATGTAGAATTGTTGGCAAACAGTTGATATAATAAAACAATTTAACTATTAAATTTGCACCTGGAAACATTGGTAATCAATGCAGCATTCCCAATTCAACTGTTATATGACTGTTTGCCAACAATTGTGCTAATGCAGTTTGGAGCAGGAAAAGGTTTCTGAGTGACAATTTTAAAGGCAGGCAGCCCCATGTAAAATGAATTGTAATAATTCAGATGGATAATGGGAAAAAAAGCATGAGTCACTTTGGCCACTGTTACTATTATTTTTTCCCTTAGTCCAGGGATGTCAACTGGCAGCATGCAGGCAGATGCGTCACATGTGGTCCACGCCCATCCCAGCTCAGTGAATGGAAAAAAACATCACATGATGGCAATGTGATACCATGAATTTGACAAAACATGGGTTAGTCCCATTTAAAGAAAATGGCAGAGATGTGGGTTTGAAGCCTTGCACTTTAATTTGGGGCCTAGGATTTCCTCATTCATCCCATTATAGTAGAAATTCATATCTCATGGAAGGGAAAACATTGAAATTTAAGTATGTCAATAATGAAAATGTATTTCTGTTACCAGAATTTACAACTACATATTGAACAGAGCTTTGAAATTCTGACTATTCCTAGCTGGGAAACCCTTCTTATGGTCAGTCATACCTCAGTCACCTCATGAGCAGATTCCTGCAACTTGCTTTATTACAGGTTGTCCTTGAAAGCTACAACTGGCCCAAATATGAAGTGAAGTGGGTGCACCTCAGTATGGTTGTGTAATATTATTTTATAAACTTTACTACTTACCAGCAGGCTTACAAATACAATTCAAGGTGTTAATGGTCATGTGTAAAGTCTGCTGTAACATAGGTGTTTGTGGGATTTCCTCTTTTTAATTGTCTCCACTCATCCTAGAAGATATGACAGTGTCACCATGTTCTGATCCCTGTCAATAAAATAAAGTCAATTTATGGGAACTAAAAATTATGCCTTTTCTATTGTTGTTGATGCCTTTTTGAGTATCATCACTGTCCCCACCCCCTCTCTGAAGTCCATATGACACTGTGTCCTGTTGGCTTTAGGAAAGAACTTAGGAAAGAGCTGACTTTTCTTGCAGGGTCTTGGCTAGGAAGTTATGTGGTCTAAGCGACTGCCTCTTTTAGAGTAATACATCTGTCAGCTGTGGTGCATTTTATTTAGTTTTACCTCCCCAGTATAGTTGTCTTTTATTGTAATGGTCTTTTTTATTCTGGCAATAAAAAAGGTAGAAATCAATCAAAGAAAAAAATAGCATGTTGGATGTTGCCTAGAAACAAATGGTAAGGGTAAACTAACCTGAGCAAATAACATCACCTTCTATTATACAGCATTTAATGGTCATTTCAAGCAATAAATCATGCACAAAGATGTAAAAACTAAGTAATGTCTATGAAGGCATGCCTACTTTCCATTATGCACTTTACATCTCTATGAATTCAAAACTTGTTCTTTTATCTCCTACATTTACAGAATGGCAGGAACTGAGTAGCAAAAACTTAGCAAAGAAGAACTTTCAAAGAACATACGAAGGCAATTGTATTATCAGAAACAATGAGTTTTATTAAAGCTTTCAGGGACTGTGGTTTGAAGTGATGCATTTCAAAGAGTAACATATTTTAAGAAAATCTAGTATTTCCAGCTGTAGAAATACTAAGCACAGATTCCCACAAAAATTTCAAAAGAACCGTGAATTTCCCTTTCAATGAACACATTTGAGACTTCTATAAAGATTCAATCATTGATGTGCTGGAACTATAACATACTATTAATATGGGACAGTTTGGTTTTAAACTTCTCAACTGAAAAAAGAAAAATCCCTTTTCTGTTTAAACATGTAACGTCACGTAACATGTAACGTGTATATATAAAATAAACTGGGAGTAGATTTTTTAGTACAGATTATAGAATTAAAAGAAAGACCTCTATCATAAAGAATAGATTCATAATCCAAATTACTGAGATTGACTATTTTATTTCCCCAGTGGCTTTAGTATGAAAAGAAAATCAATTCTACTTTATATATTGGAGAAGATCAAGGTGGACCTCTAAATGATAGACACACTTAAAGGATATTGCTCCGTAGAAGCTTCCT
Source organism: Pseudoxyrhopus heterurus (assembly GCA_032468235.1). NCBI lineage: Eukaryota > Metazoa > Chordata > Lepidosauria > Squamata > Pseudoxyrhopus > Pseudoxyrhopus heterurus. The sequence goes on from JANHJO010004112.1 coordinate 40,849, forward strand.
ACCCTTCTAACATTAGGACTATGTTGTCATTTCATCCAGTTGATATCTTATAAACACAGGCAATTGTGTCTATGGAGATTCTCAGTCATCTAGTTCATGCTTGTCACAAAGGTGCTTTTTCAAGAGCCAACTGGACTTTCTGGCTAATTCATTTTTTCACTATCACGACAGCTTGGGTTGTTGGAATACAGGGGAAGACGGAAGTCACACCATAGAAAATCATGATCTCATCTGGGTCCAGTTTTAATCTCCAAACCTTGCTGCTAAAGTCCTGTGAATTGTTGATGTGATGGATGGCATTGCCAATTAGAGGCACTAATAAGATGGTTAGATGTTTTGTAATGCCCAGTTGCCTCTTGAAAGTCCAGTTGCCTCTAGAAAAAGCATGTTGGCAGAGGCAATTTGGTACCAATTATTATTTTCCTAAATGTTTTGGAGAAGTATTTGATTCTTGAAACAATGAACTAAATGCCCAGTGATATTTAGTATGTATGTGTGTATGTATGTATGTATGTACGTATGTATGTATGTATGTTTGTATGTATGTATGTAGCATGGAGAAGAAAGAAAAGGGAATGAAAGGAGATTTTGGTGGGAAACGGGGGAGACCAAGAGAGAGAGATGATAGGTGAATCTCTTTGGGGGACAGGTCTGAAAGAAAAGAAAGAGTAGGGAAGCTGGGCCAACTCACTGATCTGGCCTCAATCCCACCAAGTGAAGGGGGAATGAAAAGGAGGATATTTGGGTGGGAAAGGGGAGGAGAGCAAGAGAAAGAGAAAGAGAGAGAAGGCAAGAGGGAAAGGTCAGTCTCTTGGGGGAAAACCCAAAGGAGAAGGGAGAGAAGGGAAGCAGGGCCTACCAACTCACTTGACTTCCACCCTAATGAATGAGGGTGAGGAGAGATGCTTGAGGATAGGTTGAGGAAAAGTAGAAAGGTAGAAAAATGAGTGTGAGAGAAGGTGGAGAAAGGTAGGGGAAAGTGTGTGAGGAAAGGTTGAGAAAAGAGGAGGAAGAGGAAAGAGAGAGCTCAACAGAAAGGGAGGCAGGCAGAGGAATCAACAAAGTAGCAGAGGCAGTGGAAGGAGAGACCAGCAAGCAGCAGGTGGGGATAGAGAGAGAGAGAGAGAGAGTAGAGAGAGCAGAGAGAGGAAGACTAATCAACCAGCCATCTGACCATCACCCACTATATGACCCACCTGCTGAGAGGAGACTTGCCACCACTCCACCATGTGACCTGCCTGCACAAGGGATTGGCTGGAACAACAAAATAGCAGAATCCAAATGACCCAGGCAAGTGGAGGTGCCTGAGTGAGGGACCAGAGTGGACTGGCAGTTATAACAATGGACTGTAGGAAGGGAAGGCACCTGGATGGTTGGAAAAGAGGCTAGAATCCGGACTCCAGCTACTCTTTCAGGGGTAGCGCTACATATACATGATGAAACATTTCCATTTCCAACAGGGTGAGATCTGAGCCATTTACTATACTAAGATCCATGCTAACTGAAACCAATATACAGTGGAACTTCAATTCGCGAATGTCTCAGTTCGTGACCGAAAATTCCTACTGAGTTTTGAATCGGTTCACGATTCAAAACTCAGTTCATAACAAAAAAAAATGGCATGGAAAGAGTCCTTTCCACACCGTTTTCACTTCTGCACATGTGCGATTCGGTCACTTCAGAACATGACCAAATTGATTCACGCTCGCAGTTCCAGAACGGATTGCGGACATGAACCGAGGTTCCACTGTAGTTATAGCAACATTTCCAGCTTCCTGGATTTTAAAATGGCAAATACAATAGAGTTGAATATAAGGTTATTTCTAGACCATAGTTTTTCTGTCTCTCAGTTGTTCTGATTTCAGAATAAAAAGACATCTGTAATTGAGTCATGCAATTTTAACTTTTTGTGATTCTTACCCAATTTTTCTTCCTTATGACTCTTTCAACCTATGCATTATCACAGAAGAAGCAGATAGGAGTGAAAGTAACTAGCATTAATTGGTAATTGACTCATTCAAAAAACAGGGGGGGGGGTTCCAGGCTGCTTGTTTCCAGGGATGTTCAGTCTCTTTAAAAAAATGAGTAAAAGTAGGATTTTTTTGCAATTGTATTGCTCCAATCATATTGGCATTTGATTATCCAATAATTCAGCTGGCACTCCAAATAAACCTTTGTTTATAATTATTAAAATTTATTCTGGAATAAAAGTAAAAACTTTTCTTAAAGAAATAGTTACTGTGAAATTATGGTTGTGTTCTATTAGCGACATGCAATCTTGATTTTGTAATTTATAAGAAGAAAAGAAAGATGTTGTTTATGATTGTTCTTAGTAACTACACTGTGTACACAATTATTAGGCAAGCAGTATTTTGGAAGATTAATTTTATTATTGAACAACTACAGTGCTCTCGGTCAATCAAAAATGTTAATCAACCTTAATCTGAATATTTAAGAAAAGTGAGGTTATGGCTTTCTTAGGAGAATATCTATGTGTGCACAATTATTGGGCAACTATTAGCGTGAAGAATTAGTATGCAACTAAATGAAAAATGTAATTTTCCCCATTTCACTCATTTATTTTCATCTGTTTAATGAGAATAATAAACAACTCAAAATTTACAAATAAACATTTCTGAGTTAAAAAAAAATCAGTGACCAATATAGCCATCCTTCTTTTCAATAATAGTCATAAGCCTTCCATTTGTGGAGTCGGTCAGTTTCTTGACCTGTTGACAATCACTTTTTGTGCAGCAGCAACCACAGCCCCCCAGACACTGTTCAGAGAGGTGTACTGTTTTCCTTCACCATTAATCTCCCATTTAAGAAGGCCCCACAAGTTCTCAATATGGTTTAGGTCAGGTAAGGAAGGGGGCCATGTCATTATTCTTTCATCTTTACTGGCTAGCCACACAGTGGAGTATTTCAATGCATGCGATGGAGCATTGTCCTGCATAAAAATCATGGTCTTTTTGAAAGATGCAGCCTTTTTCCTGTACTATTGCTTGAAGAAAGTGTATTCTAAAAACTAGCAGTAGGTTTGGGAGTTGATTTTGAGTCCATCTTCAACCCAAAAAGGTCCAATTAGCTCATCTTTCACAATATCAGCCCATACCGGTATCACACGTCCACCTTCTTGACATTTGAGTCGAAGTGGAGCTCTTTGCCTGTTACTGATCCAGTCACAGGCCTATCCATCTGGTCCGTCAAGAGTCACTCTCATCTCATCAGTCCATAAAACCTTTGAAAAATCTGTATTCAGATATTTCTTGGTCCAGTCTTGTCATTTCAACTTATGTGTCTTGTTCAGTGGTGGTCGGATTTCAGCCTTCCTTACTTCAGCCAGAACTGAACACCTTGTACTTCTGGACACTCCAGGTAGGTTGCAGTTCTGAAATATGACAACACTGGAGGATAATGGGTTCCTGGTAGCTTCATGTTTGATTCTTTTCAAATTTTTGGCAGTTAAGGTGTGTCTTTTTTTGTCAACATGTTTCTTATGACCCTGTTGACTATTTGCAATAAAATGTTTGATGGTTCTGTGATCACGCCCCAATATCTTAGCAATTTCAAGAGTGCTGCATACCTCTGAAAGCCTTTGTACAATTTTTGACTTTTCAGAGTCAGTTAAATCTCTTTTTTAGCCCATTTTGCCTGAGGAAAAGAAGCTGCCTAATAATTATGCACACTTTGATATAGGCTGTTGATCTCCTTAGGCCACACCTTCCCTCATTACACAAATACACATCACCTGATATGCTTATGCCAACTAAGCAGTCAAGTTTATACAGCTTGGAGGTGGAAAATATGCATAAAAATGATGATATGGTCAAAATACTCACTTGCCTAATAATTGTGCACATGGTGTATATAAAGTTTGTTGGAAGCTTTTTGGGTTCTTAGCCAGCAATATAGTATCATCTGCATACTAAAGTTCATTTATAATTCATGTCTCTATCCAACAAATTTATGATGTCACTGCCGATATTTCTTAGACATTATTCCACAAGTACTTAACAAAACAAGAGGACATCATACATTATCTTCTTACTCTCTGCTCAAGGCTGAACCATTTCATAAGCATTCTATTGATTCCCTCACATGTTTTACTTTCCCCATATAGCATTTCTATGACATTCACCAACCAACTTTCAGATCAATAGACTTCCTTCTCAGATTTATACATTTCTACATATTGTCCTGAAGATAAATCTAGGCTACACCTCCACAAAACCACCCTGTCTTTCCCAAGTTTTGCACATTCCGTTCTCTTGTACTTCAGGCAGAACTCTGATAAACAATTTCACACTCAACAATCTAGTATCCCACAGAGCACAACTTTGTGTTCATAATGATGCCCTGACTTTAAAAGCTGTTCAGTCTATGTTTCTGAAAGCCATAGTTCACCTCCTTACTCAAGTTTAAATGTCCTTGCTTGGCTAGAGAGACTTTGGCTGCATTGCTCTTGTGGTCTGCCTGAGACTTTCTCATTTCAGGTTTTACCTGAAACAAATCCTTTGGGTGATTCTCTGGTTCACCACATTCTATTGAGGAAGTTTTCCTCCTCCCTAAGGAAATGAATTGATTCTTATCTGGCATACCACTCATGCCTGACAATATTGTCTCTCAGTCCAGATAAAGCGTTAATCAAACTTAAGCAGACCTTCAAAATGACAGGGCTAAAATTATCTATCTCTATTGTACTGCAATCAGATTAAGAATGTTGTACTCCCCCCCTCCCCTAAAAACTCAGCTCCAGATCTTCCATTATTATCGCTCACTTGAATATAAAATGTTAGTATAGCTAACATCAACCTCTGGGTTCCTATAGTCTAACAACCTACATGACACCAATTTATACTTCTGACATATATTTCACCCCTTAGTTCATAATTGCATCTATACTTTCATTTCCCTGCGTGGATCCATGGTGGTGCAGTGGTTAGAAAGCAGTATTGCAAGTTAACTCTGCTCACTGCCAGGAGTTCAATCCTGACTAGCTCATGGTTGACTCAGCCTTCCATCCTTCTGAGGTCACTAAAATGAGGTCCCAAATTGTTGGGGACAATATGCTGATACTATAAACTGCTTAGAGAGGGCTGTAAAGCAGTATGGATGTATATAAGTCTAAGTGCTATTGCTATTCATCAATTCTACTCTGCAAGATCACAACATTTTCATTCAGATTATTATCACCCTCCTTTTTCATAGTTTCACCAAACTGCAACATCTCTATTTTTCCCCTTGTTTTCATTTCATTAATTTATCTACAATCTTTATCATTTTTCTTGTATTCCATGTTGCGGTTAACACCAAATAACCTCTCTCCAGATATGGACCTCTCTCACACATCATGAATTGGTCAGTCTAGGCTTTTGTATAGGACTTAATATAATTATAATATAATTAACTATTAGTTGAATAATAAAATGCAGGTTAGGCTACCAGACTTAGTTACAGGGTAGCACTCTTAGAATGGGCCAAAAGCAAAATGCCATAAAACAATAAAAGCCAAAACCTGGTGCTGTAAACTATCTCCTCCAATGCAGCCAACCTCAACTATCTTCAGGCTCCAACTTCATCTTATCACAGCACTTAGGAAAAGAGATGGCTCTTTCTGGATGATTAAAAGGATGGGGCCTAGTTAATCTCAAGGGTACAGATGTTCCATATTTTGATCAGTCAAGTTAGTTAGTAACTCCCTTTAACTCTCTTTCTACAATGCTGTATAACTGAACAATATAAAAAATACCACCAAAGCATATCTTTCTGCTGCTATTAATCTGGAAATAATATAAACTCTTTCCTGTAAACCAACCTCATGTTCCCCATATTCCATCAGAGATGTCCTAGAGGGAGAGGGATATAAGAAGCCAAGATAACCGCACAAATTCCTATCCCTTTCGTATGTACATCAACATTGTATGCATATTCAATTGTGCAATCACATTTCTGCCCTTCTATTTTTTTGGTATACCTATATGCCAAGATTGTATAATAGTTGTTGATTATGATTCTTTGGTCTATCTTCATTGGGTTTCTTTGCACCAATTATTTGTCTTAGTCCAACGTACCTCACTGGGTTTGTCTTGTAAAGATAAAAAGAAGCAACATTCCAATTTAAGGCACCTTGAACTCTTGCAGGAAAAGCAAAGTATCAATCAATTAATTACCCAATTAAATACAAAAAAAATAAATGAAATCTCACCAACTAAGAAGTGTATGCAGTCCACTGATATACACTAAGGATGCATGTAAAAAATTATGGAAGTGTCTCAGTAGGTTAAAGCTATCACACCTCTTAATAATATTGATGGATGGTAACATATTGCAATTGTCTCCTTTAACGAGACAGCTGCTAACCACATTAAAAGAAAGTGATCAATTTCTCCAGGTTTTTTTTTTAATTGTCTGGTTCAAAAAGTGTTGATTGATTCTGCTCAGGAATAGGCTAGTATGAGTTATTATCACATGCTTGGCAGACACTGTACAGTTTCACACTGTACAATATTTCTGTGTAATATAGATAATATACGGACTTCTCATTAAAGAAATTCATGGTTTTAAAAAAAGATTTGTCATAAAATTGCAAAAAAGAATGCTCAGTAGAGGTAATAAATTCAGAGCATGGGCTTCTTCACAAAAAAGCTAAAGTTAGACTGGAAATTTGAAAGTATAGCTTCGTGCCAATATAACAGAGGTGTTTTAGTTACAAGTGTAGCAAACACATAGTAGCCTGTAGATAACAATAGATCTTAATTTATATAACAATCTAATGTGTTCAAGAATTTATGAATGTATTTAATGCAGAAGATGCTAATTCAACAACCTATTTTGCATGTTTATAGTAGGTGTGCTGCAGAAAGGCAGAATAAACAGATGGAGGTTCCTTGCATAAAGTAGCTCTTCCAGTTTAATCAAAACTATAGTATCTGACCTCCAAAGATCAAAAATGAGATGTCTTCTTGGTTTAGGTTTTGTGTATTTCTTTGCTGCTAATTAGTTGTCTAGATTTTTGTATCTTAACAAGGTATCCCTAAGTTTAAGGCAATAGAGAAGCGGCTGATCAACTTGCTTTTACATATGGATGCTAGTTTCCATCCATATGTAGTGAGCTAAATTTCACATGAGCCAATGATCTTTTAATATATAATTTAAGGATCACGATTGCAATTGTACAATTTAGTACAATCCTTCCATGTTCCAAATCAAATAACAGATACACAATAAGCCAGCTGGGTTTACCTAATGTCCCAGCCCTAAAATCAAGTCTTTTAAAGCCTGATGGAAGGATATCAGCATTTGAACCATGCCAATCTACCATGCCAATAAAGGGACCCTGCCTTATATACACCATGTTGCAGTAATCCAAACAGGAAGTGATGAAGGTGTAAGTGACCTTCAGGAAGGCTTTCCATTGAGAAATAGGCACAATTGGTGCATAAGATGAACTTGTGCAATGCATTTAGTCAAGGATGCCACCTGCTGTTCAAACAGAGACTGTAAATCCAAGAGAACCCCAAAATTATACACCAATTTTAGTTGGGTGAGCTTAACCAATTCAAAGTTAAAAATGCAAAGTCTCACTTTGGGGAGGCTTCAAAGTTCACAGCCACTCAATCTTACCAGGGTTAAGCCAAAATTTCACCATCCAGACCTTTACAAGCTCTACCCACTGAGAAAGAGCCATAATTGCATCACTTGGCCAACTTGAAACAGAGATGTTCAATTAGGTATTATCAGAAAGAGAGAAGAACCCTCCAGCACCATGTAAAGCTGAGAGCTAGACTTTTCCTCTCCCATCTACACTAACTGGAACCAGTCCTGGAGAAAGGAGGAGAACCACTATAGCACACATCTCCCACTTTTAATCTACTCAACCATCCAGAGAATATCATGACTGATGGTATCTAAAGGTGCTAAGAAAATCAAACACAAAACAGGAATGTAAGCTTTCACTTGGAATTACTAGGAAATATAATGTGATGTCTGCATTTGCCCCAACTCAAAGAGAAATGTAAAGCAAGGTTAGGCAGTGCAAGGAAAAGCAAAAAGCATTGATGGTTTCCTCCTGTCCTTGCCTACTTAAAAGAAAATACCATAGAGTTCTAAGAATATATTATCAATAATTGAGTATAGGATTTCCATTTTTATATGGCTGAAATTGTTGCATAGGAGAGATACTTCGTAGGTCTCTGAAATGAGGAAATTTGTATGCACTAAACATCATTTACATTTGATTCTATTAAAGAAATTAATTTAATAATTATATAGGCTGCCCCAATCTGCCACACAAATGAGCAATTTTATTCATTTTAATCCTCCTATTTGCTTTAATCATCACTTTTTAAACACTGCTTTGTTTTTATTAAAAATGCTTCATGCTTCTCTTGCCATCTCAGCTAGGCTTGAGGAAGAGACTTTGACTCAAATTAAGTTCTAAAGCCAAATATAACAAATCCATTTTATGTATCGGTGTTCATTTGTCTAGGATAGACAGACAGATGCAGAGAGACCTGGCAACACTTTTTGTGACAAGAGTGTCAGTGGCATGACCATCATCTTCTTCAAAGGAGACTTTTTCTTCTCCCATTCCAACTCCTAGCAGCTTTTATATTTCTAGGAATAATTTATAGCTCTACAAAAGGCAGGATTTAAGAAATAAATGCTCTGAAGACCATCACAACTCTAGAATTTGCAAGGTGGTTATTATAGCATGGGGATCAGTGGTGGGTTTCAAATAATCCCACCACCAGTTCGGTGGGCATGGTTTTGTGGGTGTGGCTTTGTGGATCATGTGACTGGGTGTGGCCAACTCGATGTCACTCACGGCAAGGTTGGCCACGCCCACTCAGTCATGCCACCTGAACTGAGCCTTATGCTTATTTTTAAGATTAGGCTTCTCCTAAAATCTGGCACCCTGTAACATTCATTATCTTCTTAGATAGGAATTGCAGCCCACCATGCACTGTGCAAAACCTTGATTCCAGAGCAACTGTGCATGGTTCGACTGCACTAAGCCCGGGGGTAACTAGCTTGCATCTGGCACTGCAACGTATTTTTTTTTTCAGCGCTGCTCCAAAAGTCTGCAATCTTACTTAGGTGTAAAGCTTAATGGGCAGAATAACCTCGCAATCTATTAAGTCACAACGTTGGGGGGAGGGAAACCCTCCCAGAAAAGGTGCGCCGACGGCGGGATCTGATGGCACCGGTCAGGGCAGGCTGTCCGAAAGCACATGCTAGAGTTCGCAGGTCGTGCTAAGCCAGGGTTTATTTCAAACATCATTTCCTGAATAACCCACCACCGGCTGCATTCCCAACAAAGTGATCCCAAAAGAAGCATGGGAGGGCAGGGCGCAACACATGATCCTAGCCACCGGGGAAGCTGTCAAACATCCCGGGGGAGGCTTCCAGCTTCTCCGCAGAGTTCCCGAAGCTCCCCATCCCTGGGAAGCAAAGCAACTTCAGGGGTGGAAGGGCCGAGATCTGCTTCTCCCATCCTAATCTCTCATGGGGGGGACAGGAACCTCCGGAGACCCCCCCAGCCCAAAACCTCCCCCCCTTCCACTGTCCTGCTCTGCAAGGCACCACGTGAGACTCTCCTCTCCTGCCAGCCA
>JANHJO010004112.1:58246-74423 GCA_032468235.1 Pseudoxyrhopus heterurus
ATAAAAGAAGTTCTGATTGACATCGTTGGTGTGCTGCTTCTTCTGTGGGCATGATGCCATCCCATTTAATCTGACAAAATACCTTCTTTATGATTCCGATCAGCAAGTCAGGCTTTATTGCTACCCTAGCTGAGTGTTGATTGTTATAAGTAGAATTATTGCCACCTTGAGTTGCTTAGTGATTGGGCTGTCATAGAAATAAAATATATAAATGAATAAAATTATGACATCCAAGGATTATCTGACAAGTGTACTTCTTTATTCTCGTGAAAGCCTGTCCCCTTAGTGACTTTACGTTTCTCTAAAGGAATGGTTTCTTTTGCTGGAAATTTTGTACATGTGAACTAGTCACCATTTTGTTTTCCAATCCTGCAGCTTTAATTAGTTGCTTATAGGCTTTTGGAGAACATAATGAAAACTCTGTTTCATAACCTATTGTAAGTCTGGCCTTATTAAAGATATTATCCAGTCTCGTCTCCTCCTTATGTTGTTGTTGTTTCACAAAATGAATGTAGTAATGAATAAAAGTATCTTTATCACTTCACAGTCCTTTCAGTGTCTCTAACACTTTTTATTTCACTTTCTATTCAATTTCCATTTCTATTCAGCTAGCTAATAACTGCCTTTTGTTAAGCATGAATGTATTTTCAATCTATACTCAGCCAGCAAGATTACTTTTTTTCCTGTTAATTTGCATGTAAAGCAGTCATAGAATTTTGAAAATCCCATTCTAAAAGAAATCACAGTATCTGCATGTTGCACTCAGACAGGAAAGAATATGTAGGTACAGAAACGATTACTCAAGGAACGGAAATGAACATTACAGCAATAATACTCACTCACTTCCAATTAAGTCTGTTAATGTTCCAACTTATTTTGAAGCTTAACTTCTCTAAGCATGATCTCCCCCCCCCGTATCAGTTTGTTTTGAGCACTTTGTGTTTCATTGTGCAATCCGTTCAGTCGATAAAAGTGACAATACTTCTAAATTACATTGAATGCATTATAATCTGCTCTCCTAGGATAGTTCCTACCAGCCTTGTTAAAACTGGATATTTCTTTCCTAAATTCAGATTCAGTTATAGTTGACAATGAAATGCATAATTTAAACACTAGTATAATAAGGTTTCTAAACACTTGCAAGGTAATACATAAAAATAGATATTGATCCATGATTCCTTAAATATATAAAGTATTAGCAATATTTTCATGACTATATGCAAAATGATAAAGCAAACCAGATAATATTGGGTATCTTTACACCAGTTCTTTCTTTCAAAATTAGTATGTAACATGCTTCTTCAAAGCTTTGTTTCAAACCTCCCAGACCTCTTTCAAAAAAAATTTAACCAAACTATACAATAGCAAAAAATAAAGCATTATTAAATATGTCATTCAAATCAAATTAAATTAAATGAATCTATTCACTTTTAGTGAATAGATTCCATTAGCTCATAACATATCACCTAAGGTGATATGTAGTTTGCATTCTGAAAACTACAGCTCATTCTTACTTTAAGAGATTAAGAAATCATAAACTTTAAGCAGACTACAACTAATGCTTGAGAAATCTGCCAGTTAACCTGCCTCGGATTAGGTTGAGCCAACCATGAATTGTATATGCCAAGTATAAAGTAGAAGTAGAATGATAGTTTCAATCTTTTCTATCGCATGGCCAACTCATTCATGAGGTCAAATGGTATGCACTGATTTAGGAAACTCGTAATAAAATTCCTTCTACATACTATAAGTAGACAAGAATACACGTGCTTATCAAGAATCTCTTACTGTAAGCAATGACTGAATTAAGCATCTTCTTTCCTTTATAATTTCCAGTGAGATAAATCTCTCTTGCAATATTTCATGCTTGAAAAAAAGACATTGCAGTTAAATAAACTTCCCTTAATTTGCAATCTGCATGAGCTGTTGAGAATAATGGTCCATGAGTAGGTTAAATGAAAGAAATGTTATTTAGCTGTTGATCAGCTATATTCTAGCAAGATATCCATTAAAATAATTTGTAAATTGAGGAAGGACTTTCTTGTCCACGATTTCCTTTGAACTCATCTTTTCTACATGGTATTTCTAGTGTGCATATTTAAAAACTCTATCATTAAGCCTTTGCTTGTTTATTTTGATATGCATGTAATAATGTCGTACAAGACATATCATGACACTACTTGATTACATGGTCAATACAACTCAGTCAACATTGATTTGTAGCTTTTTCATCTTAGGATATATGTGGATACAGATACTTCTGAGGTCAATAAGCCATATACATTACAATATTTTTTCAAGCTCTAGTTGCTAACAGTACCATACAGGGAAGCAAACTGTAAAAACATGAATTTCTATAGTTGCTTCAGCCACCACTTGTGGGGCAGCAGTGGATTATAAAATGGATTGATTTTTTATAACAGCAGGCCAGCTACAGGGTTAATAATAATCCCCAAGCATTAAGGGCTTCCCTGAGAGTTTCAAGATCAGAATAATCCTAATATTAATTTATCTGAGGAAAAAATGTTTGCTGTAGACTTCAGAAATGTATTTAGAGATACAAAAAAGTGAACATAGTTAAAAACTTAGATGGTGTCTGATTTAGCTGCAGATTTAACAGAAGAGAAGGACACTGGAAAAATTTACATTCTTAGGAAGATCTTAATATTTCTTAGCTATTAAATTACATAACCTGTCAGTCAGTCACAATTTATTTCAGTCAAAGACCAGTATAGAATGAAGCAAAATCACAAACTAAAAGAGTAATGTAGAATAACATTATAGTCCACATAATGTAACCTAGCTTAAAAATCTGTGAAGAAAAAGTGCTATGATCAATGTAGTTTATTATTTTTAATTTATTTTAATAAAATTATTTGGTAATACCCATAGTATGGTACATCATTCCCCCTGAGGTGAATTGGTCCCAATCCTATTGGTTTTCTGGAATGCCTTTAAAACTTGGTTCTGCCATGAATTCCATGAAAATGTGGAGCCCATAAATGTTTTGTGCCAAGCTCAGTATGCATTCCTTCACACTATGTTTTTGTAGTCATTATTGTTGTGATAATTTAAATTCTTTTGATTGTATTGTTAATGGGTTTGCTTTTATTTATTTTGTTTGCTTTTTTGGTTGTGGTTCTTCTATTATGTGTACCACCAGATTTACTCAGATTTACATTTATGAAATAGGCAGCCATATACATTTAATAAATAAATATCAGAAAAACCTTAGTCAAGACACAAAGACCAAATCTGGCACCCTTGCTGACCCTAGTTGGATCACTACCTATTTCATTTTTTTCTTCTGTTAAATCATATTTGATTCTTGGAGACTGTCTGGACAAATCCCTACAGTTTTCTTGGCAAAATTTTTCAGAAATGGTAACAACCCAAGGCCACCCAGTTGGCTTTACGCTCAAGACAGGACTAGAATTAACAATCTCCTGGCTTCTTGCCTTATGACATAACCACTATACCAAATTAGGACTTATATTTTCCATAGCAAGTTGGCACTCTGAGGTGGGCCTATTCATTACTTGGATTCTACTTGTCTTCAAATGACCAGAATAAAAGTCCCCTTTATATCTTCCTCGTCTATGTTGCCTAATCCTTCTGCTCTATCTCAATATAAACAAAACAAACTCCCACTTAGATGATACCTTGATGTAGTTTTCCATATAGTTATATAGTTTCCTATAAGACAATAGTGATAAACTGTACATTTTAATTGGTTTTGTTTATAAGAGGGATATTTTATTTTTCTTTGTTTTTTATCTTATATTGTTTTTACTAAATATGGTTTAAGCAAAATACATTGCCATGGATATAGACATTAGGTGAAACTGTCCTTAGTTGTCAAATAAAAAGAACTATTCAATTTCCTTATCTGATGGATGAAAATATGTTGAAAGCATAGTACAACGTGCAAGTCCAAGTTATACTTTGCTTTGTTTATGAAATAAGAAAACATAGTTGCTATTATATCTAAAGTAGAGATTATCATTAATATTGGTAAAGGAAATTTTTTTTCTCTCCACATAATGTTAGAAAGCATACTATTACTAGAAATCATTAAAAGTCCTAGCACAACTTCTATGATGCAACTTTAATTTTGTTTACCATCTTTCATGCAATTATCCTCGAATGATTTGTTGTGGAAATGCTGCAGCTACAAAGTTTCAAACAAGCTATTAGGAAATTTTAGGTAAAATAAAGAAAGGTGAATATAAACACTGAAAAGCAACAGAAATTGTGAAATGGAGAGATGGATTAGGATATTTCTCTAGATAAGAATAGTTGCTGCAATGAAGAATCCATGTTAACAATAAAATTGCTATGCTTAAAAAAAATCCACAATGATTTCAATATTTATGGCATTGCCTTTTTAAGTAACAATAGTAGTTGTCATTGTATTTTTGAAGGCTTACAGTTTGCATTAGACATAAAGTTATTTACCACCAGCCTACTGTCCACATTTAGGGAAGAAAATGCTATTGAGAAATATATATTGGGAGACAGGAAACTGCTCAGGGCATATAGATAAATTTTACTTTTCATTCTTTGTATGTATCTCCCACATCCAAAGACAGAAGAATAATACTATAGGAAAAATTAAGAAGATCTTTATTGAATCAGAACATATCTATTCTAAATCCTCCAGGCACTAAACATATAATTTATAGAGAAAAATGTGAACTTCTGCTATTGTTTTCAAGCAGCACTATTTCTAATTCTGAAGGTGACACATTGTTATAATTAATTACCATAATGACTATGATTCATCACTTAGCAAAGCTTTCTACATTGTAACATCATTGCATCAGCTGGAATTAAGCATTTCCTATTGTTTGCAATACATCTCTTCCTGCTCAACCTCATTGGATTCTCCCAGATTCTTGTACTATGAAATATTGAAGAGCAGATCTCCCTATCCATTTTCTTTAGCAGATGCATAAACCTGCACTCTTTTATCTTTTCCCAACCACAGCAAGCTCTAATATTGTCACCTCATAACTATAAGTGCCAACATCACATTACTGCCATGAGGATTTTTCTGAAATTATCTTCTCTTTGAAAGATTTCTAAAGAGCACTCTCTTAACTCAAAAAGAATGAGACCTGAAAAACAGGCGCATTTCACGGCTTGATATCATTAAAAGGAAGCATAAAAACCAGGAACTCACAAAACAGTCATGATTGTTAAGGAGGCATTAATTTATTCAGGCAATCGTGGTTGAAAGGGCAGAATAAGAGAAAGCTCACTGGTTCTCCTATTGTAGTATGCTCTACAATTTGTCGTCCCTGAATGTAGAACATAGAAAAACAGGAATACATGTCTGAAGAGAAAGTTTTTCACAAACAGGAAAAAAAAAAAGCCCCCATTACTATTTTCTTATTCTTAAAACTCTATTCTTCTTTTCTTAAAAATTTGCCTACCGGTTGCATAAGAATTTCTCATTAGTTCAATAATGTTGCAAAGCTTTTCATGGCAAGCCAGTAACTAACTGCAAAGAAATTCCTACCTGTGAAAGACAACCAGGAAATCTGTCACAGTGGACTCTCTTGTGGAAGACAAAGCAGCTGGTAGAAAGAAAGAAAAAAAAATCTGAGGTTTATTATAAAGAGCTAAAATCACTCTTCTTTGGGGTCTGATTTACAAAATGCACTTCTTATTTCAGAAGCCCTGAATTTCATGCATATGAAATCTGAGAGATTTTAAACAAGGTGAGTCAGAGAAACATATTCTGCTTTACAACTGCATGAAGATTAATCATAACTGTCATTTTCTACAAATTTACCCATCATGTTAAACACTTTGGGGTTTTTCTATTTGCATTTTTTTTTCTTTTAATGGTTGGGCCTAGGATCCACAGTGCAGTAAGTTCTTATGTATTCACATTTTTCCCCCAACCCACTCCCACAGATAGAAATATTAGAATAGCTAATGTGGATTTTTAGTGATCATGGACACCATAGAAAAGGCCTATTAGATTTGGGCATATTAGAGTCTGATTCAATTAAAGTCTGAATTGTTGCAGTTTGAGTAAAATAAAATGATCTATTTTAATTGTGTTAGGACAAAGTGGATTTTTTTTATGTGTTAGCCCTCTAATGCTAAAAAAAGTATAAGGTAATAGATTTTCTCCATGATCACAAAGGTCTTTCAAATCTTCCAGTGCATTCAGTGGCACTGTAACAAAGTCCATCCACATCTTTTAGTCCTCTTTTACTTATGAGGTTACTAGGAGTCAACAACAATTTGATGACACAAAATCAAGCAAGCATCCCTTTTGAAGGGATGAAAAATGCCAAATGAGACATTGGCCCAAAGCTTCAAAATTACTTTGTATAAACTTTCTTTAAAAAGAAAAGAAAGAATTCTTTAGCTTTTAGTGGAGCCAGTGTGGTGTAATAGTTAAGGAATTGGACAAGGTGTCCTTGGAGACCCAAGCTCAAATATACCCTCAAATTTGAAAACTCATTGGACAGCTTTGGGCCAGTCACATTGGCCCAGTAAGGGAGTTTGACAATTTGCAATGATAATTGAGATTAATGATTTCTAATTGGAGACAAATAGGCCTGGTCTGTATAAAGTGCATAGTAAAAGGTAAAGATTCTCCTCGCACAAACGTGCTAGTTGTTCCTGACTCTAGGGGGTGGTGCTCATCTCTGTTTCAAAGCCGAAGAGCCAGCGCTGTCCGAACATGTCTCCATGGTCATGAGGACGGCATGACTAAATGCCGAAGGCGCACAGAGCGCTGTTACCTTCCCACCAAAGGTGATTCCTATTTTTCTACTTGCATTTTTACGTGCTTTTGAACTGCTAGGTTGGCAGAAGCTGGGACAAGTAATGGGAGCTCACTCCATTACGCGGCACTAGGGATTCGAACAGCCGAACTGCCAACCTTTCTGATCAACAAGCTCAGTGTCTTACCCACTGAGCCACCACATCCCTTCCAAAGTGCATAGATTTAATGCTTAAATATGGTGGGTTGGTTTCAAAGGACTGAAATATAGGGATGCACTCACTCGTCCATGGGAACAGAATAAAAGGTGTTTCACTTCACATAGCAGAGGCCGCCTGAAGCATCAGAGTGGGGCCAATCATTTCTATTGGCAACCTTGCCTTAAAAGGTACTGTAGATTCTAAGCATGCATATATGTGTGTGTGTGTGTGTGTGTGTGTGTGTGTGTGTGCATGCGCACATGATTTTCTACATATGATAGGAAAAAAATGGTGAGGCATACTACTATTTAAAATAGGTTTTATTTTATACTTTTAGTTCAATGCTTTACAAAAACACGGTTCTTTCAAGCTGTATTCCCTTCTTAGTTCCATTGTCTACAATACTTTTGTTGATGGTGGTGCAATGATCACCCAAAATAACCATTTATTAAGAGAATAGTTTAAAAGTGAGGAAGGAAAGGGGAAAAGGGAATAAACAATAATCATGACTCAGAGGGACCTGAAGGAATGGACCAAATAATAAAATTATAATGAGGTATGGGGAAAGGAGAGAAAAAAATCATTCTGTTAATCAAACAATTCAATCTGTTCATGAAAAGATGCAAAAGAATAGGCTAAGTACATAAATAGTGGGGCAGGAGGGGATGCTAAATAGTTGCATACATAAAAACAAAGATAGCTGTTGCACTTGTATCTGTAGGTATTTTTCTAAATGTTTTGTATATGGTTTTGTATATGGAAATGGTTCCATTATAAAGAAGAAAACATTAGTAAGAGAATTGACGTTATCAGCTTCATTTATATTTTTTGTTGGCATTTTATATTACAGAATAAGAAAATATCCCAAGTGTAAAAGAGTATAAATACAAATACTTAATAGAGTAATAATTTATTTTCCTATATTTCCCTGTAGAATTAAATCATAATAAGAATCAATACTCCATTCCCTATGCTTGGCTACTATACATTGCTTTACCCTGATTTACATTTAAAGGTATAAATTATGTTGTGTTATCCCATTCTTCCTTTGATCCATTAACAAAGATGAGGGGGTCAAACTATTTTCCAAAGCTCTTGTAGGCAAGACAGGAAATCATGGCTGAAAACTAAACAAGGAAAGAAGCAACCTAGGACTAAGGATAAATTTCCTAATGGTGAGAGCAATTAACCATTCTGTATTCAGAAGTTGTGGGTGCTCCATCACTTTAACCTTTCAAAAAGAGACTGGGCAACCATTTGTGTGAAATGATATAGGGTCTCCTGCTGGAGCAGGGGGTTGGATTACACTAGAAGACCTCCGAAGTCCTTTCCAACTTTATTATTCTATGTTCTATGTTCCTTCTTGTAGCATTCAATACTGTCAGAGTCAATACATTCACTCAACAAGAACAGAACAAGATTACTTTGGTTTTGTCATGCTTTACCTAAGGATATTCTAAAATGGATAAATCTCAAATGGGGGTAACATTGTTAGGGAAAGAGTGATTTTCTTTTGGTACTGCTATTGGTCTAACCTAAGCTATTAACCTCCCATCTGAAGCACAGTCCCCTGAGCAACCCCATTTAAAATCAATGAAATCATGATTTCAGCAAAGATAGAGGGAGACAGATAAGACTGCTACTCTTCTTATCCTTTCTGTGACATTTCATATTATCCTATTTGGTATTATTCTAGCTTGTAGTTTTAGTATAAAATGTTAACATTTGTGTAGAC
Organism: Pseudoxyrhopus heterurus; assembly: GCA_032468235.1. Lineage (NCBI taxonomy): Eukaryota > Metazoa > Chordata > Lepidosauria > Squamata > Pseudoxyrhopus > Pseudoxyrhopus heterurus. The sequence goes on from JANHJO010004112.1 coordinate 66,930, forward strand.
TAGGTTCCAAATTGTTATTTCTGTTGCAATTAATAGGTGCATATAAATAAGCTTGAAAACTTTGCATTATTGCAGATCAATTCTATAATGACCTTCTAAAAGTGTTATATTCTATATTAACATTTGCATTGAGTAAGAGCAACAAAAGAGTTTCATTTTTCTCATTTTAATCAGATTTTGATGAAGCTTACTGAATGTGATAGGAAATGGACCAATTACTATTTGCTTTTATTGTCTTTGTCCTTGGATTTTTTTTTCTTTGAGTGAATGCACTTTGTACTATAGCACACGAACCACCCTGACTCTGTATAGATGGTAGGAAATCAAGACATTAATTCCTCTACATTGTAAATTAGTAGCAACTTGCCTAACTGAAACTCAATCTAGGCAAGACAGATATTATAAGTAGGTAATTCAGTTTGATTACAAAATACTAACTAGCTTGTTTCTCTTTTAAATAGGTTCCAGTCACGGATATCCTATTTATGAAGGCCTATGAGTTCAGTGGCTTGAGATTCTTTTATTGGATGTAATTATAAACCACCTTCAGTATTTATGTATCCTGATAAACAGTTACTAAGTTAACAAGCACAGTAAATGAGATTGTGCATAACATTGTATTACTTTCCTCCATTGCACTCGGTTCTTAATCATCTGTAGCTGGAACAATTTCCATTTCTTGTAAGCGCTGCCATGAATTTGAAATCAAAGTTAGGTATTAGTTTCAAATTCCAGGTAGCACAAACAGAAGTGACCAGCCACAGTGTTCAAGTGACCTAAACAATCTGTTGACCGTGGTTAAAAATGAACATAGGACAAAGGGTAGATAAAGCTGGGCATGTCCGCTTTTGATGATCAAGTTAGTTTGCTTGATGATCAAGTGCACTAATATCATTTAAGGTTAACTGCTGAAAATAATTTTGTATGGAAATGATCATTGAAGAATGTTTCTAGAATGCAATTAATTAAAAAAAAAGACTACCTTCTTCATCAGTAACTCTGATGGTAGATTGTATCTGGGCAGTTGGAATAGATTTAGCAGCTACTCAACAATTTTTAGAGAATAATTCAGATTTTGAGTTCTAAAGCCCTTGGTATTCATGAAGCCATGTATCTGAAAATTCACATTCTCCTATATAAATTTTCTTAAATATTAACAATCATTGCTTGATGCAGCAGCAAGTTTCTCCATTCTCTGAATTAATAGGAAGGGGGGAGCATTGTGGGAGGATCCTTTTCTACTTTGGTGATTCGTTTTAAAATTGTCTCTCCAAAGTGCTGCCTGAGGCATCATCTTATTCCTCTCCTTTCAGTGCTAAAAGGAAAAGTTTTTATTAGCCCAATTTTTCTAGATGGTTTAGTTTTACATTGTGATAGAACCTTATTACTGTTAGGCTTTATTCTATCTGTTTATTGTACTGAACTATATATTTTTTATTTATTGTAAAGTGCCATGCAAATTTTGACTGAACAGTAACTAATAAATATTCAAAATAACAAACAAATGAAGTCTCCTCAGTCAGATTTTAGGGCTGCTGAAAATATAGTGTTCTATTATACAGATGTTTTCACAAAAAAGTTTCAAAGTATAAATTTTAACTTCACTAAAGTTTTGGAAGCAGTAGAGTGAGCAACTACACTAAACTAGGTGCTATATTAATCTCTGTTACAACCTATATGCAACTGGATATCATTTGATTTGCATATCTGAAAGTCCATGTGCTGATCTAACATTTTTATGTTAGATCTCATTAAATGGGAGAAAATCAGTGGAAGCAAACGAAATGAGGTTCTGAGCTCTAAATGAGTATCATTGCATTTTATTTGAGAAGCACAATATGATATAAATTGTTGTCCAGCTAAGGCGAGATTAGAGCATTACCAATCACTTCTTGAATGTACAAAAAAACCACAAAAAAGTTCATGGTTTAAATGGCAATAACTTGTTCAAGATGCTCTCAGCAAAAGGTAGCTTGCTTTTATATTTTGTTCAGTCGCCTAATGATTTTTTTAAGAAAAGACATTTGCTGCGATGGTCAAGTGCATGAAACAAAATAGTTTCCAAACAAGAGCCACCAAAAATATTCAATATATAAGAAAGCAGCAACATCACACTGGTATGATAATCATGTTCAGTTTGAACAAGACTGGACAATCTGACCTAATTTTATACTCATGGGCGTTATAAAAATGAGATACACATGCTTTCAAACTGATAAGAACGCTGGCAGAATATATATGCCACAAACATTTATTTCTACATAGGTTGTGTCGACTAAGAACTGATCCCATCAGACCTAATGATACTCTTCTTGATCACAAGTAAGGACACTGTGGGTCCCCTCACACTAAATTGAGAGTTGTAATTTAGAAACTGAACAACTGAGCTGTCATCCATCCTAGCAACCTTGTTTAGTACCACCACTGGGCATCAAAAAGGTGGACTTGGAGGAAAGGATTTTAATATAAGTATGCCATGACATCAAATGATATGAATTGGACATCTTTAAATATTTTTTTCTTGGTTGATTGCTTTCCACAATAGCCTCAAGAAGGGAGTGGGCATAACATGTGTTCAGCCCTAAATCAGGACTGCTGCTTTGAAAACATTTTGATTAAAATTAGTGAGCATTGCTGTTGACAGCTGCAGCTTTATGCCTGGAAATTTATCATTCCCCTCCCTTTGTGAAGTTAACACAATACTGTATAAATATAGGCATTTTTTACACATGGCCTTTTTGAAAATAACTCAAAAAGAAGGTTCACTGGAGATTGCATTGTTAACAACACCTGATTGACCAGGCATCAAAACTCCTCAGCTCTCTCTATTTCATCAGTCGGAAGGTCACGGCTGCTACTGGGATTAACTCTAGACAAAAATATTGGTATGTCTGAATTTTGTGCAGTCACAGCCTCTGAGGTACTTTAGTCTCCTGGGTTTTGAACTGAATCCCACAATCTGATTGATTCATTTATTAAAATTAGACTTGGAAAGGGCAACTTATTCGGAGCCAGAGTTGCACAATGAATGCAAAGCCACAATCAGAAAAAGTTGCTCCCAGTTTCTTTGCTTGGTGATCAGAGATCTCTAAAGGCAAGCAATGAATATCTGTTAGCTTCTGGTTCAAGTAAGACATTTGATTCCTAGAAGGAAAAAAAAATAAGCAAGAAGGTGAATGAAGCAGTAGTCACATTTCTGAGGAATGAAGTCAGTAGATTGCAAGTGACAGGTTCAATTACTGGTCCGTGGACCAATGACACATCTGCCTTAAACTCTGAGAAATGGGCAGTGGGAAAAGGATGAATAACTCTTAAGAATTGGAGAAAATATGTAACCACTCAGGCAGAAAATTAGCAATTACATTCCGTGCCATCAGTAATAAGTATTTCAACAAAGATCTTAGGTTAATGTCAGACTCTGTGACAGTATATCAACCATTACACCTGTGTTCAATCAGCGATCCCATCCCTCAATGTGATACTAGGCTGTTTAGTTCAAATGTGGCTTGTTCAGTGATAAGCAAGATGGCTGACATCTGTTACTAAAGTATTCAAAAGTAATTTATTTCACAGACTTGACACTCGGTGTTCAAAGAAGAACGTATCTGAGAAACTATTGCAATTTGTATCTATGTGCTTTTGTTTTGACAATCCTCCAAGAGAAGTCATAATCTGACAAAGCTGACACAAAATAAACAATGAAGACATCATAGCATACTATACACTATGAAATTAGTGAATTGCAATGTTGTATGTTATCATCACCCACAAGCAAGAATCTTTTTTTCTTATAAAATTGTTATATAAGAATTAAGGCCACCCTGCAAATGTTTACATGAAATATGGGTTGAAAGTCAGCAGAAGAAAGATGCCCAGAGAACTCAAGTGATTCCATGGTATTATATACCAGAATATTGACATACATACTGTACACTGGATGTGCCCAGAAACAATTCAATCTTTGATGATCCATGTTTTATTCATTCATTTCCCAGAGTTCTTTGAATAAGCCCTAGAGGGAGATGATGAATCACATTTCAGAGGAAATCTTTCCAGTCACAATATTAGTATTTTTTTCTTCTTTCTGTATAAAATTGGAAATGGGATACTGAAAACTCTTCTCCTGGATGAGTCAGCAATAATCTAAATATGTTGAAAACAGATGCCATCTTCAGATATATAGCAGCACAATGAATTTTTGGACTCATTTTATTGCTCTCCAAATTTCTGCCATTTTCTCTGCAACACATATTTTAAACATAAGGACTACATGTCAGTTTAGGTACCAGAATTCATGAAACACTGTTAAAGCATGATAAATTGTGTGGCATCTAATCAATACACAATGACTATTATTTACATAGTTTCCAACACTTTAATAAGTATTGTTCTACTTACATAAATACATATTATTTTATCATCAAAGGGAAGGAAAGAATTATTTATCATTGTTAAAATCCTGTAAACAAATGCTTTAAAAAATATTTACAGAATATAGAATAACATAGTTGGAAGGGACCTTGGAAGTCTTCTAGTCTTTGCTCAAGCAAAGATCCTACGTCATTCTGGACAAATGGCTGTCCATTCCAATCTCTACTTAAAATCTTCCAGTGATGGAGCACCCACAAGTTTTGGAAGTAAGCCATTCCACTGATTGTTTTCACTGCCAGGAAATTTCTCCTTAATTCCAGGTTCGATCTCTTATTGATAATGTTCCACCCATTGCTTCTTGTCCTGCCCTTAGGTGCTTTGGAGAATAAGTTGACCCCCATTTCCCTGTGACAGCCCCTCAAATATTGGAAGACTATTATCATCTCACTTCTAGCCCTCCTCTTTGTTGGACTAGATAGACCTAGTTCCCACAACTGTTCATCTTATGCTTTGCCTCCAGTCTCCTAATCATTTTTGTTGCTCTTTTCTACACTCATTCTAACAAACATTCTTTGTAAAAAATTATTTCTAAACATGAGATGTACCATCCCTCTTCTATTATTTATTCTATTATTAATAAACCACTTTTGTTCAATGCAAATACAGCTTTTCCATCCCCATGGATGTTTTGAAACACAATTTAAGAAAATAATAAGAACAGCAAATCATATGAAAATTGACAGGGACACTGTCAATTGTGACACTGGAACCTAAATCCCGATTTGATTCAAGCCACTTAGGTCCACTGCAAGCATTTCTCTTTCAAAAGAAAATACGAGGAAAGCTGGGTCTTCCTGAAGCTTTCATCCATATATTAGGAAAAAGTCACATGATAGTAAAAGAAAAAGTAACAGATGACAATTGTGCATTTTAGTTTAGTTTCTTTTCAGTTAAAACTCAGTGGAAAATGTGATGGTTTGCACTGTATTACTTGAATGTATACCAAATTAGCATATCTGACTATTTAAAAAAAGTGGTTTGGAATAACCTTGGTGTAGAATTGTACTTAATTGGGCTAATGTGGTATTGTAGCGATAATGAAGAGGAAGAGAAGTTTTAAAAAACAAACAGACTTGCATCTCCTTTTTTGTGTATCATCATTTCTCATGCAAAAACCTTCAGTCAGGAGACCTTCAGTCTCCATGTTACTTTCAAAACTGGTGCAGAAACATTTTCCTTTTCCAGACTTTGCCATTAAGAAGTTTTTTTTCCTAACGTATTGGGCTCAGGGAAGCCAATTCTCTGTCCAACAGCAGTAGACTGAGCAAAAACAAACAATGCCAACTGCAAATGCTAGTATCCAATAATCTTAGTATGTGGTGACTTAGTATGTGGTGGCTGACTTAGCATGTGGTGGTAGTAACAATAGGTGCTGCCGAATTCCAATTTAGGGATGAATTTAGAGAAGTGGGAGGAGAATAGCCCCGAGGAAGAGATGAGGATTTTTGTGACAATCTTCTAGACTTGGAGATTTCAGTGACTTTCAATGCCCTTGCCTTGCAACTAGGCTTGGAAATTATTGCCTCTTTATACCCATTTCTCTGGAGGGAGTTCTGTGATCAGAAGTGATTTGAAGTACTGCCAATTTCAAAAGGAAAGTTGAACTCACCTATCAGATTTCTGGATTTAACTGCTTAACACTATCTTGAACACATGTTTTAATGTTGCTATTTTATTAGGGCTATAAGTTCTGGGCTGCAAAAATCCAGGTGATACAGGCTGTCTGTTGCTGTGTAATGATGGTCCAATTTTTTGCAACACAGATATGATATTTCTGAATTTCATTACTACTATATTTCTTTCCACACTTATTTTTTTTAAACTGCCTGTTTACTGATTCCCTAAGTATGCTTACCTGTCTAAACTCAAAAAAAAAAAAGGCAGAAGGAAGAGAAGAAGGCATTACAATTTTGGGTCTTACCTAGCAAGCTCAACAGAGAAGAATTTTCATGTTGTCTTCCCAGACTGCGATCCAGAAAGATCAGTATTGAAAAAGAAAGAATCACTGCCCCTCCTCCCCTCCCAAAAGAAAAAAAAATCACAAAAAATATTCTACTCTCAGTACACATAGCAATAAGAATTACTTCAGAGGGAGAAAGAGAGAAACATGTGAAGATTGGCAACACATTTATGGATATTAACTTGTCATTGTAGACCTGGGGTATCTCCAGGGGGAAAAAGCATTGCCAAGAGCATTTCAACCAATTCCTTCAATAAAACAAAGTGATAGCATCTTTTTATTTTCTTAAAAAATAAAGCAGACATCAATTTAAGTCTTGCCACAACAGCATTATTCCAAATGCATTTGTGTGTGCACATGTGTATGTGCAAGGAAATATTGGCTCCCATGTTATGCTTTCTTCTTTATACAGTTGCATGGTTCCCAACAGTTGCCACAAAATAGCCTTCTATTGTTGTAGTTGGAGTAAGGTAGGTGCCATCTGCATCCACTGCTTTTTTCATGTTCTAAAATATGAGTTTAATTTAAATAAAAAATTACAGTATTTTCCTCCAGAAAGGCACCAGAATGGTACCATAAATGCAATTGGTTCCACTAGGATTCATTATCATGTAAGAATTCATAGGATCACAATTGAATCATGTTACTTCATGACATAGCCCTTTATCCAACTAACATGTGGTGAAACAGCAATCCAAAATATATACTCTTGCTTTCTTTTCCTTTCAGAATTAGAACAGTTTAAAAGATGCAACAGCTAATATACAAATTACAGCAATTCTCTAACTTGCTCTTTTTTTCTTGATTGATACCTTCTAGGAATTGTGGCATGTATAACTGATCAGTCATTATCATGACTTTCCCCTGTGGTTCTTTTGTCAGGCAAGAGCCGGGAGCTGAGATCCAGTGGGTATAGGTCCAGGGTGAGGATCTGGGTCAGTTGAAGCCCTCTTGGTGCACGTGCAGCCTTGGCACCAGGTTCAAGTAAATCTTCATGATAATGATTGAAGGAATATTCAGGTGCTCCAAGTAGCCTGCCATGGTCATTGCCCTCACCCTCTGGTTGGCAGGGCAGCTTCTGCAGTTACCAGCTTTACCGGATA